>OZJO01010142.1:0-30947 GCA_900406225.1 Acrobeloides nanus
CCCCGAAAAATTTTTCTGGCTACGCCACTGACATCACGCTACATCATTCAACGCTCCTCGCTCATAAAAAATAATTATCCTTCCACACCTTTCTCTATCCGGCATCGGAGCGACCGGGTTGATTCTTTTTTTGGTCTCCCTTATTTTGGAAAATTTTCGAAAAAAACATAAGGGGGAACCAAGGCAAATTTTTGAAACTTTTAGGGACCCAACTTAGCACAGACCCCCTCTCTCTCTGTTTGTCCACCTATGCTCTGGACCCCCCCCCCTCCCCTTCAAATGAGGGGGGATTGTTAGGGTGTGATGATAAATACCTTATAAAACTTATCGGCTAGAACTTCTAACTCGTGCTCTAACATTTCATTTAGTTCTAAAAGCTTCTTATTCGGTAAAACTTCATATTTTCGGTCGTTTGAAACGTCGCTATTCAAACATTTAAACGTCACGTCGACGTTAGTGATAAACGTCGACGTCATTGGACACCGCTGAGACTACCCGGAAAGTACGATGAAATCACAACAAGCTATCGTACGAATTTGGTACGATGCCATCGCACGACAGCTTGTGGCGATTT
The DNA here is from genome assembly GCA_900406225.1 of Acrobeloides nanus. Classification (NCBI taxonomy): domain Eukaryota; kingdom Metazoa; phylum Nematoda; class Chromadorea; order Rhabditida; family Cephalobidae; genus Acrobeloides; species Acrobeloides nanus. Next base: position 575 of record OZJO01010142.1, read on the forward strand.
CATCGTACCTTTACGTTAATTTTACGATGGCACAATGATTTGGTACGATAGCTTGTGGGACCGTCGTACTTTCGTATGATAGCTTGTGCCGTGCTTGTGGCGACCCTTACAACTACGTGCTTATAGATAGAGTTGTGCATTTGACGTCAATTGACATATTTGAAGTCAAATGCACAACTCTATCTGTAAGCACGTACCATTTTCACTTCAAAATCCAATTTTTCCCCTGAATCAGGGTCAGAAAAGCATATTCCGGGTTCGGGGATGCGCGCAATCGATTTCCGCATAAAATTACCCCAAGGGGGTCATTTTTAGAAAAATAAATTTTCGGGTCCCAAAATGTCAAAAAGCCACTTTTTTGTTCCACTCTGTAAAAGGTTAATTGCTGAACAAACTGTTGATAAGAAGCCCGGATTCAGTATTACTTTTTATTAAGTTTACTTCAAAACACAATTCATTGTCGAGACGCTTGAGGAGGCCCTCGACCAGCTGATAAAATTGTTTTGAAATACAGTCAAAATCAAAATCATGACAATTGAATTTTTTATCAATTTGACATTCGATTTTGACCACAAAAATTTATTTAAACAGTATAAATGCGACAGAAAACTTGGAATGCCTTTCGAAAAAACAAAACATACATTATATACAATCGCATGAGAAGAAAATTCTAGACTTAACATGGAATTACTCCTTCAATTTTCCGGTATATTCTGTTTTTTAAACTATTCTGAGCACAAAAAAATTGAAAAAAAGTTATTATTTATAAAAAGAAAAAAATTCATGTTAAATTATATTATAAGCAAAATTAAAAATCACGATTTTTCGTAAGCTGGGCTCAGTGGTAGTGCTCCAAGATTCGAGTCCAAGGGTATCGGGTTCGAATCCCACCGGAGTCGATTTGATTTTGCCTGATATATTCCATCGTTAGACAACTTTTTTTCAAACAAATTTTTTTGAATGTTGCTCAGAATAGTTTAAAATAACAGAATCTACCGGAAATTTGAAGGAGTATTACCGTGTTAAAGTCATACAATAAAGAATTAAACTATAAGTAAGGCCGAAGGAAGAACTTATCGCAAATTATTTATTTACAAACAATGAAAATGATGGGAAAATTTTATACAAGAAAACATACAACCGGCGCAGGATAGAATGAAATAAGCAACCGGAGATTTATACACTTTTTGGACTTGTTGCACAAGAAAGAAGAAAAGAAGGTGGATCGCTAAATGCGACACACTGAAAGGCGCTTGGGTACTTTTTCACAGATATGTGCCGTATATAGAAAGAAAAAATATAAGAAACATGCCACAAAAATTTTTTTGTACCCGCACTAGGAAGAACGGGAAATGAATATTCAAAAAAAAATAAAACTTTTAAGTACAAAAAAATTACGCTTCAACCGGAACTCGAACCCGAGACCTTTATCGTCTTAGACCGATGCGTTAGCCACTGTGCTATTCGCGCTTCTGGTTTATTTAGATAAAGTTCTTGGGTTGAAGCTTAATTTTTTGCATTTGAAAGTTTTTAAAAATTTTTTAAAATAGTTTTTCCCATTCTTCCTAGTGCTGGTAGTAAAAAATTTTGTGGCATGTTTCTTATATTTTTACCCTAATTCATTTTTCGTTGGAATTTTAAAAATCTTTGAATGACAGTTTGCTACTATTCATTGTTAGGGATACAGGGTGTTCCAAAAAAGTGTCTTATATATACATGTATAAGTTATACATGTATGTATAAGACACTTTTTTGAAACACCCCTATATAAGACTGTCTCTTTGTTTTTTTCAAAAACTTCGATGATCCAAATTTAGTTATATGAAAGTCTTTTTTGTTCTACCCTTGTCTAAATACGACACTGGTACACAGTAAATGTAGCCGCAAATATAAAATGTCACATGAGAGAGAGAGAGTTTCATATGAAGTTTCATATAAAAAAATCTTCTTCTCACATTAATGTATCGAATTCCTCTTCCGTTCATTCGAGTCCCACCCGTTGTCTTTGATCATGTGGATGAGTTCGATTATGAATTTCCCTTCCTTATACTTCTGACTGGACTCATAAGCATGCTCCTATAATGAAAAAGTTATTTTCAAGCCAAATGTCATTTCATATCCTTACATATTTCCAGCCGAGTGTCGTCTTACAACATTCGCAATAAATATCAGCGACTGCGTGTAAACCCGTAAGGAGTACTCGTTCTTCAGCTGGACCACAGCCGATGTTCACACTATAAAAACAACGTTTCAATGTTAACAAGTCGCTTGGGAAATTGGCGATTCTCGAAAAAAACTTACACTGAATTGAAAAGATACGCTTTCCCTTGACTTCCTTGGAACGACTAAAAAAATTGGTTTTGTTGCAAAAATATGAAAAGGAAACAAACACAAACCTTAGAAATCAATTCGTTATGATTAGCCAAATTTGCCCGGCAATGCGCACAACTATATGTTCTTGCACCAGGAGGCAAGTATGCCTAAAAGTTAATTTTGTTTCATTTTTAGAAATGGCTTAGACAAGAAGGAAACGAAAATTTAAAAAAATTTTCGCACCAATACACAACTTGTATTGATTCAAGGACGAATTTTCGGCATTGACAAGAACGAGATGGAACGATCGTTCAAACAACACATGAACGGGATGACCAAGAACGGAATGATAAGAATGAGGCGACAATTGTACTTGAAATTCTCAAGTCTTGGGCTTAGACTTGGTTTGGGCTTAGGCTTAAGCTTGGGCTTAGGCTTGGGCTTAGACTTAGGCTTAAGCTTAGGCGTAGACAGCTGAGAAAAAAGTCTTTTACACTATCTAAAAATTCCTTAAAGAAGCTGAGAGATGAAGAAAAAAATCATCCCATCTTTGTCGTCCCGTTCGATCGACCCGTTCTTGTCGTCCCGTTCTTGTTCGTCCCGTCGATTCGTCCCCGTTATTGTGTATGCCGTAGAAATTACACTTACTTGAAAGGTTTTCATTTTCTGATCTTTCTTGAGTGGCTGCACGACCTTCATCGCAGGCACGGCAGCCATCTTGGACGGCGCACAATGAATTCCACTGTAAGTGGGCAAATGTCACTTGAAACTAAAAAAAATTTCTACTTTAATATTGTACAATTTGTTTAAATCCATTTCGCGAAAAAATTATCATTTAAATTTGACATAGACAATCACGAAATTGTTTCTGTTCATTAGAATTCATTAGAAATTACAGGGTGTATCGAAAAAACCGGAATTTTGATGATTTTTTCATGTTTTTTCGATCCGAAAATTTTTTTTCAAAAATCCTAAAAATGACCCTTATGAGGGTAATTTTATGTGCGAAATCGATTGCGCACATTACATGAAAAAATCTCTCAAAGCCCAGTTTTTTTCGATACATCCTTTATTTGTAATAATTCATTAGAAATTGCTTTTTATACCGAAGTTCTTTTGTTCCTTGTACCCGTCAATGTTCACAACAAAATCATCGATCATACCCTGACATTTGTTAATGTTAATTAATGGGAATCATATGAGACCCATTTATGACATGTAAAAATTATGCCAATGATATTTTGATTGATTTCAAAAAAAAGTTTTACAATGGTGTCCCAAAAAATGGCTTTTCAACGAAAAATGAACCAGGGTAAAAATATAGGAAACATGCCACAAAAATTTTTACTACCAGCACTAGGAAGAATGGGAAAAAAATATTTTTAAAATTTTCAAAAACTTTCAAGTGCAAAAAATTAGGCTTCAACTGAGATTCGAACCCAAGACTTCAACAGGAATTCGAACCCCAAGAAGCGTTTTTAAGCAAAAATAACATCGCCAACGTGTTTCCCGCATAGAATTACCCCTAATAGGGTCATTGTTGAGAAAAATAAAATTTTTGATTTTAGACCACGTTCAATCAGGGGGTACAAGAGCCGAAGTAGCGCCAAAATGTTTCTTCGCCAAAAATAGATTTTTTTCGCGTTGCATATAAACTGTTTGCACATGATAAAAACTATCACGAGAAAATCACAATTTCACAATAATACATACAAATGTAAACTTTTTATACAAGGAAATGCTCGATGCTATATAAACACAAAGGGGAAAGCTTTCGTATACGAAAAACATGTAGTACAGGGTGCGGCAGAATAAACTGGTCACAATGTTCAAATGTTGGAAAAAATTGTTGATAATTTTTCCAAGTGATTGAAAGCCTGTGTTGAAGCAAAGGGCAGTCATTTTGAATGAATAGTTTTGTTTATAATTGTCGTTTTTGTTATTGTTTCAATAAAAAAATCCCTATAACGATGAGTGATCATGAACATTCTCATGTGACCGGCTTATTCTGCCGTACGGCTCTAGGAACTTCCACAACGGAATTCAAAACGACATGCGGAACTTCCACAACGAAAAAGCAGAACTTCCAGAACGAAAAAAGCGAAACTTCCACAACAATTTTCACGGGAAATCAGCCGTTGTGGAAGTTCCGCTTTTTTCGTTGTGGAAGCCTGCCGTACCCTGTAATATCCATCAAAAAAGTTAAAAATATGTAGTATTGACCATCGCGAATCAACGACCAAAGTACATGTCGTTTTAGAAGCTGCCAAAAAAGTCGACAAATTCGAGATTAGGGAATAAAAAATACGTAGTATTGGAAATTTTTATGAAGCCCTTGTGTATAATTATCCTTTGCATTCAATCGAAACGTTCCAAAAATATATAAGTGTCCAAAACGAGACTTGAATGGAACGTTTCACAAATGGGCAAATAGCACGAAACCGGGGGGACAGTGGATGCGAGTGTCAACATGAAGATTAAAAGACAGATGACGACTGTTCGGTTTGGTATAAAGAAGAGGGAAAAGTTGGGGTGGCATCGTTCTTTTCTCTAGAACCAAACAACAACCAGCTCGGGACTCAAATGAATGGAGAAACCCCTTTCGGTGTGTTTGTGGACATTGACTCTCGATCACATGCAGTATAAGTAATAAACATATGGGAGCTCGCAGGAAGAAGAAGAAGACCCGTGTGCATCGGAAACAACAACACTCTCATAAAGAATACATTTCTAGTAAAGCTAGCCATGAAAAACGCTGTAATAGGATTCTTCAAATAAACAATAAATAGAATTTCAAGGTATGAAAACATAGCGATAATCATTGATCTATAAACTATTTTTAGAAGTTTTTGAACTTAAAAATATGAATTAATTTTTTTAAGAGTAATTTATAGGGTGATTAAAAAACGAGAATATTGCAATTTTTCAAAAAATTTTAAATTTTTTAATTTTCACCAAAATAACCCTGTAGAGATACATGCACGGGGTGCTGCACCCCTCAATTCGTCGTATCGAGAAAAATTTCTTTAGAAAAATGAGTAACCAATTCGTATTTTTGGTCAAAATGTTCAAGTATAGTCCCAACCAAGTCGTATTTGAGGATCCAGTACCCCCTCCTTGTTTACCTATGCCTATAGAGGGGGGAATCGATTGCGCGCATTCCCGAACCTTGAAAACGCTTCCTTGATTCAGGGATGGGGCATGTGTATTGAAGCGAAATTAAGCTAATTCAGGGTCAGGAAAGCGTTTTCAAGGTTCGGGAATGCGATTCCTCGCATAGAAAAAACTCCTATAGAGTTATCTTGGTGAAAATTAAACAATTTGAAAATTTTTGCGAAAATCGCAAAGTTCTCATTTTTTTAATCACGCTGTATTAATAGAAGTCATATTTAAAAAATTGGAACGAGTATCGATTAAGTATTCCACTGAACGTGAAAATTTTCGAAAAAATTTTTCCATCATCTGAAATTGACCTCTCTAGGTGTAATTTTATGCGAGGAATCCGAATTGCACATTTCCGAGACCTGAAAATCTTTCCCCGAATCAAGAAAACGCGACGTATAGCATGTGATTCTTGTCAAAAATATGTATAAATAGCCTTTTCTTGATTCGGGGAAAGATTTTCAGATCTCGGAAATGTGAAATTCGAATTTCCCGCATAAAATTGCCCCTAGAGGGGTCAATTCCAGGGGCCGATTGTTGTACTTGATTAGATTAGTGACAAGTGAGCAAAAATGAATGAAAAAGTTGACAAGTGGGCACTTGATAAGTGACTTGTCACTAATCACTTGTCATTTATCAAGTGCCCACTTGTCAATTTTTTTATCCATTTTTGGTCAATTGTCACTAATTAAGTACAACAATCGACCCCAGATGATGAAAAAAAATTTTTTCGAAAAATTTCACGTTCAGTGGATACCTAATCGATACTAGTTCCAAAAAATTTGTTGTTGCAATTTTGGAGTAGGATAACTCAATTTTTTTAGAAATAAAGCATATACTACATGAAACTAGCCAGCACTTTTTTAGACTCAAATGCAAAACACAAAATCCAAAAAATGGCATTTTGATAGATGAAAACTTTGATGAAAGTGAAATTGAATTCTCTAGCAAAAATTATTCTCGTTCAAAAATCAAACTTTCATTTCTGAAAAAACTATTTTTGGAAGCAGGAAGAAACATTTTTAGAGGATTTTTGGAAAGACTATTCTTAAATCTAGCACAAGCACGAGATTCAAACGAGGTTCTCTCTCTCTCCTCAAATTAATTCTGCTAATCGAGGATCTTGAGAAAAAATGGGCAAAAGAAAGCAAGAAAAGATAGTTTCTCTTCTCGCTCAGCTGTGCGCTGTTTTAGAGAGCTGAATGGAGTGAGAAAAGAGTCCGCCGCTTGTGGTGGTTGCGGACGCCGGAGGGTCGCAAAAGAAAGGCTGGAAGAAGAAGTAGAAGAAATGGAAGCGCATCCGAAAGGATATGACATGTACCACCTCCGTTTGATCAACCTATTTTTCTTGCTCCAAAAATCAAGCATTCATGTTGCAAACAAAAAATGAAAAATGTTATATTGGCGCCTTTTTTAAAAAGTGGCGGTAAATTTTGGCGACCAGATGGCCTTCGATTATGACAGGCACAGAACTGTAAAAAATGTGAAAATTTGAAATTGGGTCGTTCGGAAAATAATCGGCTTTTCAAAATTTTGCAACATGAAGAAAACCTCGTTATCTGAAAATTAACCTTCTAAGAATAATTTTATACGAGAAATCGATTGCGCGTATTTTCGAAGCATGAAAAATTTTGCCTGATCCTGGTTCAGGCAATTTTGGGGTGATTATTTATAATAAAAAGTTTTGAAAGCTAGACAAAAAGATGCCAACAATTCTAGAGAGCTACGAAGAAACGTTACTACTAGGTAAAATCTTTTGGCCTCAAGCGGGATTTGAGGAGCGCATGAGCCGAGACCAGTACCACCGAACAATGGAACCGTTAGAGTAACTCGCCTAATTCTGACCTCATAGTTATGTACAACTAAAAATGGTTACCGAATCTTCAAATTGCGTACGGCAAGTTTTTTTATTAGAACGAGTTGATTTTAGGACAAGTTCACGTTAGAAAAAGTTGACTATGCACTGCCAAAACTTGTGACAAGTGAAAAACTTGGAACACCTACCCATTTTCAATAGTTATTCAAATGAAATTTTTCCAATCTCTTCTGTTCCTGATACTACTACAACTATATCATTTTTTTAAACCAATAAAAAAATTTAATATCCATTGAATAGGAATGGCGGTGCCAAGGCTTTGATCCTTTGCAATTAAAAAAAATCGCGAAATATTTTTTGCTTGACTTTAACTAGGGAGCGGCACTCGAAATTTGTTCGATTTTAGAAATTTTCTTTTAAACAAAAATGTCAAAAATGATGATAGAAATAACTTTTGTTCGAACACTTGGATCAAAAAGTGATTTTTAAATTAAAAAATCAATTATTTTTACAAAATAAATAATCAAGGCAAAAAGAAATCGACGAGGCCCGTATTCGAACCCTCGACCTTCTTAGCTTAAATCTAGAGCAAAACCAATACACCAACCATGCAACTATTAACAAAAATGTCAAAAATGGATGCTAAATATCAAATGATTAGATTTTCGAATTTTTTTACCAAGTCAAACTTTGGAAAAAACAATAAAAATTTTTGACCCCATTTTCAAAAAAGCGACAACGATTCGTGATACAATATTTGGTCTTTTTCTACTTGATGTGCCGGTCTCTCAACTTTAACATCAAGGATGGAAATGGAAAATGTCAACTTGGAAACTCATAAAGGCTATGCGACACAGAGAACGTTGTTGTTTGGAGGCCACATGCCTTCCCCGGCAACGTAAATCAGCTGACGCACACTTTAGTTTAGTTCATTTCTTGTAGCGCATACACACAATGCATTCTAATAAATAACAACCAAAGGCAACCTCATTCCATGTAAACATTACACATATATATATGAACAATTTTTTAATAAACATATTGCCAACATGTTTTCATTCAACCTTATTCCATGTAAACTTTACACATATATATATGAACAATTTTTGGAGCAAGTTCCCCTGGTTGCCGCCACTTAACGTTGACTAAACTCGGTAAAAAATTTTTATTTTCTTCCGGAGATTACCCATTTAGGGGTAATTTTATGCGAAACATCAATTGCGCGCACTTTCGCAACCTGAAAACCGCAGAAAAATGGTGAAAATTCGCCAAAAACGATCATGCAAGGATGCATGGGAATGCAATTCGATTTTCTCAAAAAATGAACAAATATCCCCTCATGTATCCCTGTGTGGTCGTTTTTGGCGAATTTTCATCATTTTTCTGCGGTTTTCAAGTTGTGTGTGCGCACAATGCATTTTTCGAATAAAATTACCCCGAAATGGGTAATTTCTGGAAGAAAGTAAAAATTTTTTACCGAGTTTAGTCAACGTTAAGTGGCGGCAACCAGGTAGACTTGTTCTCAATTTTTTAATAAACATATTACCAACAAAGAATTTTAAAAATTCAAAAAATCAACACGAAAACGAGTGGCAATTCCAAGAATGCTACTTTTTCTATTAAAAATTTATAAAGGAAGTTTATATGAAATATCTTTCGTTTTCCTAATGCAATTTAGATGTTCAGACAAGTGTTAAAGAAGGTATTCTTCTTCGCTAATTCTGGGAATGAGGTAACCTAATTTTTTAGACAACCATGCGACTCAATCTTTCATGTTAAACGATGCAAAAAGAATGTTGTATTGTCATTGTTGCATTCATCATTTCCTAGAAATTTTTGCGAGAAAAACAATATCTGGCATAATTCTATGATGTGAAATTTAAAGGACCAGTCCGAGTGTGAAAAAAAGTTGCACTTTTTGTTGGAATTCCAAAAGTTCATGAAAAATGAAGCATTTTTTGTTTTTACGACATGCCCTGAATTGCTAACGGTTTCGACGATAATTCATGTGGAGTTGGTGAAATTTGTGTATTACAACGAAAACATGTACAGAAAATTTTTATTAAAGGTTGTTTATTGAAGCGATTGTTCAACATTATCTGATTAATCGCTTCAATAAACATTTTTATGTTTCATTATAAGCAAAATTTGAAATCATTAATCAACAACACCGATGGTGCAGTGGATACGTTGCAGGCGTTAAAGTAATAGGTCTGGGGTTCGAAACCTACTGCCGTTCGAATTTTTTTGCCCTTTTTCAATTTGTTTTTTACGTATTTTTTGAAAAAGGGCAAAAAAGATATGACGGCAGTGTATTTCGAACCCCAGACTTATTATATTAGAGTCTACAACGTTTCCACCGCACCATCGGTGTTGTTGACCAATGATTTCAAATTTTGCTTATAATGAAACGTAAAAAATTTTTCTCTAAAAATACAAATGCTCAATTTGTAAAACAAAAATTGCTCATCTTTTGAAAAAAAACACAAAGAATTATCATGCTCAAAAAATCTGTTTTTACGTAAATTTAAATATCTCATATGAACGCTATAAACGAAAGGGTTCACACTCGACAATAAAAAAATGTCCATCGATAGCAGCTGAGCGAGAGAGCCGGCTGCCTTTTCTTCCCTTTATAGGTGCATCCTTCTTTGCACGTTCATCGCAAGACCAATGAATAGAGGCACGTGACGCAACGCCAAGCAAAAGGGAATCGACCAGCGAGAGAAACGCGCGTGCTCCTGTCGTGACTAGCCCGTGTGAAGTCAGAAAAAAATAGAGGCTAGTACTCGATGTTCGCCACAAAGCTTTCCCGTTTCACCCCAGCTGACTGCCAGCAAACACGGAAAAATAAACCGAGCGGTCACAACCCTCGGCTCTAGTTAACCAAAGAACACTGTTCTGTGAGGAAAATAGGAAAAGCGAGAGAAAATGTAGTGTATCAACAAATGTCGCTGCTTGGCCAACTTGCATCCTGGCACATCCAGAAACGATGCGATTACCCTCTCGAAACAACAACTTGTTGTTTTACTTTGATTGAAAAACGTGCTCTGGGATTCAAAAACCCACATGCATCATCATCATCAGAATTGTAGGAAAACAACATTGTTGATTAAAAAATTGATAAAATTTTTCTCTAATTAATCCAATTTATTTACTAATAAAAAATAATCTATCAAATTATGAACAACATAAAGTATTTAGTTGGAAACTAAGTATAATGTTTTTCATAGGGAGATTTTCCGATTACATGGCAAAGTGTGAAGTGGCACCAACTGCACGCATGAGGTCAAGGGTTCAATCCCGCGCGGAGCCTTTTCTTTTTACAGTGTTCAAAGTCGATAAAAAATTTTTGCCTATGGGTAGTTTTAGCCCAAAAAACACGAATTTGATATCCTCAGGAAATACGATTTTTTTCAACTTTTATGCAAATTTAGGCGTTTTTGTGCGTCTTCTTTTATTATATAAGACACTGCAAAAAGAAATGGCTCCGCGAGGGATTGAACTCTCGACCTTATGCGTGCAGTTGACATCACTTCGCACTTTGCTATGTAACCGGCACTTTTATTAAATCTCTCTGTGAAAAACGTTATATGACTCTGTGAAAAACGTTATAGGGAAGGGATACGTATTTACGTAAATAAATTGATTTTCGCTTCAATGCACCGATTTCTTCCCTGAATCATGGTCAATGAAGCGTTTTCAAGGTCCGGGAATGCGCGCAATCGATTCCCCGCCTAGAAAAACATAAGAATCGACGATTTTCTCATAAAAATCCGAAAATGTTTGACTTTCGCTTCGATACACCGATTCCTTCCCTGAATCAGGGTCAAGGAAGCGTTTTTTAGTGATGTGCGCAATCGATTTTTCACCCTATTTTTACCCCTAAAAGGTCATTTTCAAAAAAAATTTTTTTGGAGAAAGGGCCCTAATTTGCACCCACTTTAAGAACTAGGGAACCGAGTACCGGAGGGGAAAAGAAATTGTATTTATTACCCCTATACGTAGCTCGGCCTCGCCACTGAGTATATGTATTTCTAATTTTTTTGATAGGGGCAAAAACATTCGATTTCGGCTGGGAATCGAATCTATAAGCTATTTATATAAGCCGAAAGTCTTAGCCACTCGGCCATGAGAGTAATTCTTATACGACGATAAAATTACATTATAATCTTACGTTAAAACATGATATGGGGCTAAAAAATTTTTCCTTGAAGGGTACCCCCATGATTTTGGTGTCATTTTTCTTCTCTCATCAAGCCTTATCGATTGGTATAGGCCGTGATGGAATTGGACTTAACGTGACGGAAATATAGGAAGCGCGCTCTTCAGGACGACAAACATCAATCCCATTTTTGTACGTTCGATCCCCAGCGAAGCCAGCTTCTTTATTATACCATGAAGTAGCTGCTACCAAGTAGCATGCTACCTCAGAGGTGGTAGCTCCTTCATGGTATTTACTGGTAAACAGTCTACCATGATGTAGCCAGCTACTTAGTAGAGCTACCAAAACGAGCGAATTTGGTAGCAGCTATCTGGTAGCTGATACAAAAACGATAAAATTTGGTATTAGCTACCTGTTAGATCTACCCATTGTTAGCACCAGCAACCAGGATTACCATATACAATTTTTGAAAAAAAGCAATTAGGCCTCAGGAAAAAAGCAAATGCTAAAATATGGTTAAAAACTAGCTAAAATTTTGGGTAAAAAATATTTTGGTTAAAAATTTTCGATTTTTGACAAATTTTTGGTCAACAAATAATTATTCTTTATGAATTTTTCCCAAAAAATCGAGAAAATTGCTTTTTCTCGGCTTTGAAAAAATAAGCAAAAATTCCTGAAAAAAGCAAATTGCTGCGAAAATGGCAACCCTGTTAACAACGTTAGGGTAGCTCTACCATGTATCACATGATAGATTTATAACACTGTTCCCAATCTTGTTACATTGTTCAGTTGTCTATTCTTTTAGTGATTACGAGTACTTCATGTAAAATGCGTTTCTGGTCTATTGTGGCGACTTTTTTTTACTCTTAGCTCAATGGCGTAGCTAGGGGGGGGGGAGAACCCGAGGTGGTTCCCTCCCCCCCCCAAATCTGGAAAAATCATAAGGGTCCCCCCTTATGTTTTGGCCGGCTGAAGGCTGGCCAACTTAAAAAAAGGTCAATTTTGGGGGTTGATTCCCCCCCCCATTCCTGGAGTCGCTAGGACATGGCTACACCACTGTCCTAGCTCGACAAAAGGCAATTGAGTCGCCAATAGCGTTTTTAGGACAACCCTATTGATTACTGATGCAGAACCGGGAGACCGAGCGCCTTCGGCGCTCAAGGGATCATCTCAAAATTTTTTTGCGCTTTTCGGTTCAATTTTTTTCGATTTTTTTCAATTTCTATCCAATTTTTCGTTTTTTTAAATAAATCTATTTTTTTCAAAAAAAGAACATTTATTGAAAAAGCAAAAATATTTTGGCGGGGACTGAACCTGCGCCTTTTCGTCTACAATGCTAACATTTTACCAACTGCGCCATGAAGGCAGTCGATAAAAGGCATTTTATTTCTGACCACGCTTCCCTGATTCAGGGAAGAGACTTGTATATTGAAGCGAAATTGAACTAAATTCGAATTTTAGGTGGGAAACCGACGGTCTGGGGGTTTTTCTATGTGGGGAATCGATTCGCGCATTGCCGAAGCATAAAAAAAACATTTTTGCACACTTTGGTCAGCCGTGTGAACATCATTTTCAAGTCCGAGTTAACCATAAAAAGTTACAGTAAACATAAAACATATCAAAACACTGCTTGTCGCCGAAAGCATCACTGTTCTGGTAGTAGGGGACTAGGTTCTAATATAAAGAGCAAACTTTTAGATAATTTCCCATAAAAAAATTTAGTTCAAAGGGAATTATATTTTTGCTCAATAGCTTGATCATTTATTTTGTAATTTTTGAAATTGGGCAAAAGTTTTTGGACCCGATCGGGATTCGAACCCGGACCTCCTGGCTACCGTCCAAGAGCACTACATTGTGCTACCGAGACCTACAACTGATGCCCGTTAATTGGTAAATACTTAGCGGTGTCTTTATAGTTCTCGGCGTGGTTTAATCCGAGTTACATAAATTTTCAAAAAAAATTATCATTTATTTTGTATTATCATGTAGTAGGTTATTTCATAAGTATCTGCGGCCCAAAAATTACATCTAAAATCGGCATTTTTCACTCTTTTTCGATAAAAAAAATGCAAAAACATTTTGCCGCTGGTGGGACTCGAACCTGCTCGTTCGTTGTCAAAAAGCATGAACACTACCACTCAGCCATGTGACATGTTGTTTGTGAACAACATTTTTGCCTGATAATTTTGCGATAATTTATTTGTGTTGTTCCATTATTGTATAAAATTGCTAAACTACCAGGCAAAAATATTTTTTCACAAACAACAGTCACCATGACTGAGTGGTGGTGTTCACGCTTTTTGACAATGAACTAGCAGGTTCGAGTCCCACCAGTAACGAAATGTTTTTGCATTTTTTAAAATTTTTTGAATATTTTTTAAAACTCAACGCTTTCTCATCATTTTGCAACAATCTTGAAAAAATTATTTGTTCTATTAAAAGATATCACAATTTTAAATCGGTATAAATCACCGAAACACCATGTACTTATGAAATAACCTAATATTATTGCTCGAAATCTAACTTCCAATATGCAATGGGATTCAACTCGAAAATTCATGGATTTATGTGTGCTCTTTAGTCAACGACTGCCGACGAAACACCATCGAAGCTCTAGTGGCGCTGCCGAGTGCTACAACTTCCCTTATTTAACCCTCTGAGAAATAGAGTCGATCGATAACAGCCTCTTTAGCCAGTAACAACATGTTTCCTATTTGTTTTTATCCATCTATAATTTGTTAGAAATTATTAAGTATATATTCGGTTGTAACATAAGTTTTGTTGGCCCCAAAAATTACATCAAATTTCGGCATTTTCCGCTCGTTTTCAATGAAATTTTTTCCAGTATTGGGTAAGAGGGTGTATGCTGAAAACGATCCAATCGGTCTTTTTGAGAATAGGTTATGTTTTCGTGTCAATATACAGACTTTTTCAAAAAATTACGCCTCAAAAATGCACCCCCTATTTTAAAATGTTGATATTTGGCTATACAATTCGATTTTTGACGAAATTTTCGACCTTCCTAGGGTTTTTGTAGGAGCTGAGCACGAATCTGGTGTTATTTTTTGCATAGATCGGCAAGGGGGAGGAGCCTCCCCCAGACCCACGCACGGATCCAAAATTGAGGGTAGACCACGCATTGATCCCGCCGAACATATGAGGTGGTCCATAAAAATTGGGCGTCAGAAGACTACCTCAAGCTAAAAAAACATCCTTTTTTTGGTGGAGGTGGTGGGGGACCATCGCATCGGGGGTCCCCTCCTCCCACCTTGCCGACCTATGATTTTTTGGCCTAGATAAGCAAGTTTTTTTGCAACGCATAAACACCTTTCTCTAGCGCATTTCGACTATGAGCTATAGAAAGACAAAAATTTTCAAACTGCTTAGTGCGTATGCTGTTAGAGATGAGCCTTGATCAAATCATCATACCATCGATAGTAGAAGCAGATCCATTGCATAGTCTTTTTGAGAAATAGGTCATGTTTTCGTGTATACAGACTTTTTCAAAAAATTATGCCTCAAAATTTCGTCAAAAATCGAACAGAACTATTTCTCAAAAATATTTTCACAACTTTCCATCAAAACAGCTTTGTGCTTTTCTGCTCGCTTCTTTTAATTTATTGTCTATGGCATAGGTTACCAAGGGGGGGGGGTACAGTACCCCCCTCACCACTCATCCTTGGACCTTCCGCCTTTATAATCATTCATCCATCCATCATGAGGGTTCATGTACCCCCTCCCCTTCCAATTTATTCATCATATAAATTTGTGAAAATTTTATCATGTACCCCCCTGAAAGGCCATTCATCCATCCATCCTGAGGGACCGGTGTATCCCCCCCCCCACTGGTAAACTATGGTCTATGGCTCAGGAAATTTCTTCTCACTGCTCATTTGTTATGACGAGGATGTTCGTGCTACTCGTCAGACTAATTCAGTGGCCGTTGCAGCTCGTCGTAAGCTATTTTTGACCATATTAGGCTAAAAATAACGCCAGATTCGTGATCAGCGCCTATAAAAACCCTAGGAAGATCGAGAATTTCGTCGAAAATCGACTTCTATAGCCAAATATCAACAATTTGATTGCATTTTTGAGTCCTAATTTTTTTTTTGAAAAAGTCTGTATATTGACACGAAAATATGAGTTTCGTTCAAAAAGACCGAATGGATCGTATTCAGCATACACTCTTACCCAATACGAAAAAAAATTTCATCGAAAACGAGCAAAAAATGCTGAAATTAGATGTATTTTCTGGGGCCGACAATAATTATGTTACAACCTAATATTTTTTGAGATGATTTCAATTGAAGTATTTTATAGGAATTGTTCAACGCACACACATGGAAATGCTATCTAGCTAGCAAATAAATGGTAGGTTGTAGCCAAATTTTGCCGTAGTAAAGTCAACAAAGCCAAATTTTTCGTGGGGCTATCTTTTATTTTTGACACATTAAAGATTCAGTACACTTGCGAGGGAACCGTAAGTTCTGCCACGCTCGAATTTTCATGAAGTCTAGCTCAAAATTTAGGAAAAAAATAGTATAAAAATAACCCGTAAAAGATTTGGGCAGACAAAATTTCTTGCAAAAAAAGTGAAAAAAAAAAATCAAATTTCACTTGGTGCAAAATGATTTGGAACCAGCTGGGATTCGAACCCGGCCATGTAAAATGGAGTGCCGAAGTAACTAGAACTGCTATTGACATGTTGAAATGATCTTTAAAATTTGAACTTATTTTACGCAAATTAAAAGTTTTTACGAATAAATAAGTTTCTATGATAATAAAATTTAAAGATCATCAACCCAACGCGTCAATAGCGCAGTTGGTAGTGATGTCGGCACTCCATTTTACATCATCAGGTTCGAATCCCAGCTGGTTCTAAGTCTTTTTGCACCAACTTACGGTTCCCTCGTTAGACAAAAGTTGTTGACTTTTTTGTTAATTTTCAGAAAATTTTAAAATCATTTTGAGCATTTTTTGCAAAAGAACCTATATGTGAAACTTTTTCCTCATTGATATAAACGCGAATGAAGTTGGAAATTTTTGAACGTGTATTGAAACGAAAACATTCGATTTTCGTTTCAATACACAGACCAAATGCTATTTTGTATCGATTTTTTAAATTTTCATATAATAAACAGTGCAGCAATTTTTTATAACTCGTCAATAGGAATAGAATGACACCAAAATGATCCAATTTGAACATTCTTTTGGGTTATTGAAACGAAGACATGAATCAGAATTTTCGTTTCAATAACCCAAAACAATGTTCAAATTGGATAATTTTAGTGTCATTTTGTTCGTCTCATTTAGCTATAACAAACTGCTACACTGTTCATTTTATGAAAATTTAAAAAATCGTTGCAAAAATAGAATTTTTCGTCAAAAGTCTGTGTATTGAAACGAAAATCGAATGTTTTCGTTTCAATACACATTCAAAAATTTCCAACTTCATTCGCGTTTATATCAATGAGGAAAAAGTTTTACATATAGGCTTAGGTTTAAGCCTAAGCTTAAGCCTAGGCTTAAGCCTAAGCTTAGGCCTAGGCTTAAGCCTAAGCTTAGGCCTAAGCCTAAGCTTAATCCTAGGTCTAAGCCTAAGCCTAGGCCTAAGCCTAAAAAATATCAATGAGGAAAAAGTTTTACATATAGGTTCTTTTGCAAAAAATGTTTAAAATGATTGAAATTTTCTGAAAATTAACAAAAATTAACAACTGTTTGTCTAAAAGTACTGAACTTTTGAGTGTTGGTACTCAAAGCAAGAACAAAAAATCATCTGGCCTGAAAATTAGATTTAATGCTCGCGTGTCNCTAAAAGTACTGAACTTTTGAGTGTTGGTACTCAAAGCAAGAACAAAAAATCATCTGGCCTGAAAATTAGATTTAATGCTCGCGTGTCTTGAAAGATTTGAAACTCAGGGTAACCGACGGCGAAATGTTTCGGCTCCTAGTCCTATTTAGTTATGCATTAGCTAGCCTTTTTTTGCTTGTCGTCTAAAATAAGCGTGAAAGTTTTTGTGTCAACGGAATGGCGTAAATGGAGCGGTGGTGGTTCTGGTTCTTCCATTTTCTTGTTTCGGGTGGGCCGCTAATAGTCTTTACCGGAACGCTTCAGTCCACAAATTGATTACTTATTCCAGTTGAGAACAAAAGAGCTTTTCGGCTTAGAAGCGTAATTTATTTTCTCAGCATTATGCCACCTATTTATTTTTCTTTCGGTCAGATAAATGGCTTAATGCTCCATCATATTTTTTCTTTTTTTCAATTTTCGCATGTCACAAATGCCAAAAAATGGGCATAGATACGAATGGAATGATATGAATGAAGCGATCGAATAAAACGATACGAATTAAACGACAAAATTTTTCCCATAGGAACAAATTTTGGAGCACGTTCCCCTGGTTCCCGCCACTTAACGTTGATTAGACTTGTCAAAAAATTTTTTATTTTCTTTCGGAGATTACCTATTTAGGGGTAATTTTATGCGAAAAATCGATTGCGCGCACTCCCGAAGCGTGAAAACCTTTGTTTCACCCTTANACTTGTCAAAAAATTTTTTATTTTCTTTCGGAGATTACCTATTTAGGGGTAATTTTATGCGAAAAATCGATTGCGCGCACCCCCGCAACCTGAAAATCGCAGAACAATGATGAAAATTCGCCAAAAATGACCACACAGGGATACATGGGGATGCAATTCGATTTTCTCGAGAAATGAGGAAATATCCCCTCCCATGCATCCCTGTGTGGTCGTTTTTGGCGAATTTTCACTATTTTTCTGCGGTTTTCAGGTTGTGGGCGTGCGCGCAATCAATTTTCGCATAAATTACCCCTAAATGGTTAATCTCCGGAAGAAAATAAAAAAATTTTTTTGCCGAGTTTAGTCAAGTGGCGGCAATCAGGGGGACTTGCTCCAAAATTTTTATTGTTTTTTTCCATTATGTCGTTTCATTCGTATCGTTTCAAACCTTTCGTTTCATTCGAGTCTATGCCAAAAAATGGAGCTCCAAAATATTCGAATTACTTTTTAATTTTAGAGTTCATTACTCATCACGAATTGTTTCTTGAAGATTTTGTCGCTCTGATACTGCCTAGCTTTGTCAAATGGACCATTTGGTTGTCCGAATTCGGCGCGTACAACAGTTCCGAGATATCCCTGATCATTTATTGGTGACATTGCTTTCACACAGTGAAAGAATGCCCGACAGAGTAACAAATGGTGTTATCTGTAAGTTTTCTTTTACAAACTACATTGGTAAAATTGATGACAGTGTGTGTGAAGGCTTTAAAATTGAGGCGTGCTTAAAGGTCTAGTCCAGTGGGAAAAAGTTGCCATGGTTTGTTGATATTCAGAAAGTTCATGAAAAATTGAGCAATTTTTTGTTTTTACGGCATGTTCTGAATCGTTGTAGTTTTCGAGAAAATTGCGTTTGAGATTTTGAATTTGTGTACATGTTGTCGTTGTAATACACAAACTTTTTAAATTTTTATAAAATGAACAATGTAACAATTTTTATAGCTAAATGAGAAGAACAAAATGACTTCAAAATTATCCAATTTGAACATTGTTTTGGGTTATTGAAACGGAAACATGAATCAGAATTTTCGCTTCAATAACCCAAAACAATTTTCAAATTGGATAATTTTGGTGTCATTTTGTTTGTCTCATTTAGCCATAAAAAATTACTACATCGTTCATTTTTTGAAAATTTAAAACTCGATGCAAAAATCGATTTTTTCGCAAAAAATTCAAAAAAGTTTGTGTATTATAACAAAAACATGTATACAAATTCAAAATTTCAATCACTATTTAACACAAGTGCGTGCCGTAACTTATTCCTTTTTAGTATTTCAACAAGGTGACATAGTAACATATTGGTATTTACTCCTTTCTGGAGAAGTAGAACTATATCAGACAGTCAAGTTGCTGGTATGTTTTTAAAATTTTAGAAGCTACTAACACAATAGGGGGCCATCTACATGAAAAAATTTTCTGGAAATGACCCCTCTAGGGGATAAAAACATGCGGGGAATCCGAATTTGACATTTTCAAAGCGAAAAAACGCTTCCCTGATTCAGGAAATGTGTATTGAAGCGAAAAGTCGCAAAAATGCGATTTTTGCGACTTTTCGCTTCAATACACAGGCCTTCCTTGAATTTTTTTTCAAAAATTTTCACTAGGCGCCTTACGTATTGTGTAGTAGCTCCAAATTTTATTACCAATTTTTCATTATAACTTTGTCCATTTTTATAAGGCATAAAAATGGAAAAAATTATAAAAAGAATAAAAAATTTTCTTTATGAAAGAAAAATTTTTATGCCTCAGGCGTCTAATAAAGTTAACTACTTTAGGAAGACCATTATGTGGATACTCTGAGCGCTGGTTGCCTATTTGGCGAAATTGATCTCCCCAGACACTCTTGTTCGGCGCGTGTAAAGAAAACTGCCGAGTTCGTTCGAATCAGCCATCAACATTTTTTAGCCACGTATAATGTATTAGATTTCATTAGGAATGCAAACGAATATTAATTTACGACTTTTTTTATAGAAATATGCGGATACGTTGCAACGCTTTATTGTTGTCATGGAGGACTTAATTAACGGGCGTTCACGTAGGTGCTAACGTTTTTTTTCAAAGATTTTGGAGCTACTACAAAGCAGAGCTCCACACACGTGAAAATTTTTTCGAAAACTTTTTTTCTTGAAATGATCCTTCTAGGGATAAAAACATACGGAAATCCGAATTTAATATTTTCGAAAACGCTTCCCTGATTCAGGGAAGGCCTGTGTATTGAAGCGAAAAGTCGCAAAAATGCGATTTTTGCTTAAAAACGATTCCTTTTGGGGTAAAAATGTGCGAGGAATCCGAATTTGAAATTTATAAAATTTCTCGGATTCAAGATAAGCTGTATATCGAGAAAATAGCATACATTGTTACCCCAAAAAGGGTCGTTTTTAGGCAAAAATCGCATTTTTGCGACTTTTCGCTTCAATACACAATACGCCTTCTTTACACAATATTCCTTCCCTGAATCAGGGAAGCGTTTTTCGTTTCGAAAATGTCAAATTCGGATTTCCCGCATGTTTTTACCCCTAGGGGGGTCATTTTCAGAAAAAAATTTTCCACGTGGGTGGCCCCCCTATGGTGTAGTAGCTCCAAGATTTTCTGTTTTTAGAAGCAAAAGTGCCAAGTTCATCCAAGCGTTCTACTGAGCCTTATTTAGAAGGTAAAAATGGGGGCCGTATCCATACATGGGCAGGGGGGGGGGTACTATATCCCCTCCCCTAATTCGTCGTATCGGGGGAAAAATTAATGGACCAATTCGTATTTGGGAAGCCGCCCAGACTGAATTCGTTGCGAAAATTCGTATACAAATTCATAAATCGAGAACGAATTCGTATTTCGACTTTTTCGTCTGTCGACGTTTTTTTTGGTCGACAGTAACCTTTGGGACCAATTCGTATTTTGGGGCCCAGTACCCCCTGCTTGCCTATGTATGGCCGTATCGATGATTTGACATTTTAGAGTCGTATGAATTTGATCGAATGAGAAGGGCTTTGCCCAGCCAACCTCTTCCCCACCAAAATGGAAGAGTTGCTGAAGAAGATGGCTATGATTGGTCAATGCCTGCAAATCTGTTCGAATTAAGCCATTCTTTGGTATTTTCGTGGATTAACACGGGAGTACTTCTTCTAAATTCTCGAGATATTCTCTATTATTTTTAGCTATGCTGAACAACTTTCAAAAAAATTTTTTGAAAAAAAGTTGATTTCAAAAAATTTATAAAATTTTTATTGAATTGTAAAAACGAAAAATTTTGTCCTTCATAGTTTAGTGGTAATGTGCTTGACTTTGACTTAAAAGCCCGAGGGTTCGATTCTCCGATCGAAATAACTTTTTTTGCCTTTATTAAAATCTTTTTTTTCAAAAATTTTTTTGAAAGTTGTTCGGCATAGCTAAAAATAATCGAATATCCCGGGAATTTTGAAGAGTATTCCAAGGTGTTAATTAAAGTTAAATATGTAATCCAAAATATTTATAGTCAACAGAGACCCGAATTTATGAGGCTGCTCTATCCCTCAAACGAATCATGCAGCTTAGAGCTCCAACACTGATTCGAGATCGGCTGATTCACAACGTTGTAAGTTTTGCTAAAAAATTTTGCTGCCTAAGATTCATGGGAAAATCGGGCATAGACTCGAATGAAACGAAATGAAAGGTTTGAAATGAAACCAAACCAAATTCAAGGTTTTCGTGTTAATATTCAGGCAAATTCAAAGCTCTAATGAAACGAAGATCATGGAACGATACGAATGAAACGATATAATGAAACGAAACCAAATTCAGGGTTTTCGTGTCAATATTCAGGCAAATTTGAGGCTCAAATGGAACAATTTGGGTTTGAATTTGCCTGAATATTGACACGAAAACCATGAACTTGGTTTTGTTCCATTATGTCGTTTCATTCGTCTCGCTTCATTCGTATTGTTTTATTCGATCGTTCCATCCTCTTCGTTTCATTAGAGCCTATGCCGAAAATCGAGAATTTAGTTCTATGCAAATTCCATGATTGGAAGTGAGATGACAAAGTGGTTGCATGAGTTGTTTGGTGAAATTTTCAACGGCTCACAAACAATAACAAATCTACAAGTTGTTGGGATATGGCAAGCGTTGCTAGAAAACAATATTATAGCTCATGGTACGCCGTCTGTTTGGAATTGATTTTCATAGCTTATTTTAGTCACAAATGAACAACCCTTCAAAGACAAAATGCTATTCTATAAATGGACCATTGAAGACCCTTATGAAGACTTTTATAGACGGCTTTCTGAACATCCGAACATGCAGATGATGCCTTCTGGAGGCTTAGTCTTGCCAGCAGACCAGCGAGATTTGCCACCAGACGAAGCGCAACCGCCAACTTTGTTAGAATTACAAAATGCACTTTTGTTTTTATGTACAATTGGGCCTGATTCTTTATTTAAGATAATTTTATACAAACCGTAAGCTAACAAATCAAAGTATTGAGAGAAAAAACTGTTCTAGTCGATATGAGCGAACAACCGAAGAACTAGAGTTTGTCTATGAAGAATTGAAGTATGTCAAGGCTCTTTCACACCTTAGCACGAGTGTTAAACGAGAATTAGCTAGTGTTATTCGGTTTGAGTGCCATCAAAATGCTGGCACTGTACTTTTCCATCAAGGAGAAACTGGGCATAGTTGGTATATTATACTCAAAGGAAGCGTGGATGTGAGTATTCAAGCCAAGGTATGTATATAGAAGAGTGGGCCAAAAAAGTGGCTTTTTGTGATTTTTTAGGGAAACGGAAATTTATTTGTTCTAAAAATGACCCCTCTAGGGGTAATTTTATGCGAGGAATCGATTGCGCGCATTCCTGAATCAGGGTCAAGGAAGCATATTCAGGGTTCGGGAAAAATTCAAAAAAGGTTGTGTATTACAACGAAAACATGTACATAAATTCAAAATCGAAAATTTTCCCCGTATAAAATTACCCCTAGAAGGGTCATTTTTAGAACAAAATTTCCAGTTCCCAAAAAATAACAAAAAAGCCACTTTTTTTGGTCCACCCTGTACATTTATGATAAAGGTTGGGGAGCTACTACACAATAGGGGGCGCGATTTTTGCGACTTTTCGTTTCATTACACAGGTCTTCCCTGAATCAATGAAGCGTTTTTCGCTTCGAAAGTTCAAATTCAGATTCCCCCGCATATACATATATTTGGAAAGTTCATGAAAAATGGAGCATTTTTTGTTTTTACGGCATCTTCTAAATCGTTGTAGTTTTTGAGAAAATTGCGTTTGAAATTTTGAATTTGTGTACATGTTTACGTTGTAATACACAAACTTTTTTGAATCTATCCGATCGAACACACATTAAAAAAATTTTTCATAAAAATTCATAAAACTCATGACATGCTATTTAACATGAAAGCAATTAATAGGTTAGTGAGTCAACACAACCCGTTTGTGCTACTATATCGAAAAACTCCAATTTGTCATTTCCGGGTCGGTCACCGCTTTGAAAAGAAAGCATAATAATTTTGTTTCGGACCCATATCGGCCGTTCCGCTGTTTTTGAAAAGATACTTGCGATATTTATTACTTATTTCTTAGGGTTTTCCCACTTCGGTAAGACAGACAACGCTCCGAGAGCAAGACGATTTTGGGAAACTAGCACTTGTTTCCGACTCAACTCGACCAGCCACAATAGCAACCGTCGAAGACAATTGTGAATTTCTGGTTATTGACAAAGATTTCTTCGCCAAGTATGTTATAATAATATTTCATGTAGGCGTTTTTTCATACTCATTAGGATTCTGCGTGATGTCGAAGCGAACACTGTCCGACTCAAAGAACACGGACAGGACGTCCTCGTTCTGGAGAAGATCAATTTCATTCCAGTCCAACAACCACAAACTGGCTCACTAGTGAGCAGGGCGAAAAGTCAGTGCTGGTATGTTTTCCAATACTCTTGTTTATGATAACATTCAAATGGGTTATTTGAAGCTAAAAAGGGACCTTCAAGGTCTGACAAACTCAGATTTTTTCGAGATCTAAAGTTAGGAAAAAATGTGGAAAAAACGAATATCACTTGATTGATTGGATATCAATTTTTTGAGCTATGGGGTCATAAAGTTGCAAAATTTTTCGTTTTTAATTTTAAAAAAACACTAGTACTTGGTTTGAAAAGACGTTTCAACAAGCCTCGGTGGTGCAATGACAAAGCAGCGGCTTCGTGGCCACAAGGTATCGGGTTCTAATCCCGCTTGAAGCCAATTTTTTTTTGCTTTGTGCAAAAAAAATTTGGCTTCAAGCGGGATTCGAACCCATGACCTTATAGCCACGAAGCCGCTGCTTTGTCACTGCACCACTGAGGATTGTTGAAGCGTCTTTTCAAACCAAGTACTAGTGCTTTAAAAAAAATTAAAAACCGAAAAATTTTACAACTTTATGACCCCATAGCTCAAAAAATTGATATCCAACTATTATATTCGTTTTTCCACATTTTCTCCTAACTTTTGAGCTAGGTCTCGAAAAAATCTGAATTTGTCAGACCTTGAAGCTCCATTGTAAATTCATGTTCTAGCTATTCGGTAATGGCGGGATTGCCCGAGAAGATGATTGAATATATCCTCGAGACTAGGATGGATGCGGACGATGGGGTGGATACTTTTCTAGAAGACTTTATTCTCACTCACATTATTTACATGCCTTCTAATATTCTATGCAACTACTTAAAGAATTATTACAATCGACGTGCTAGCGCGGTTAGTTATATTTTCACAGTCCTTAAAGGCAGGCTTGTCAACAAATGTCCTTAAGGACATTTTTTGAAAGTGGCTTAAAATAATTTTTGAAAGTGAAATTTTAAAAACCCGTTTTTATATTCCTGTTTTATATCTTTTTTTCTAAGTTGTTGTAAAAAAATTATCAAAAAAGCTAATAATTTCATCGAGATATTCCAATTTGACATAAATAAGGACAAATGTTCTTATTAATAAGAGTTTTGCCTATGGTTGAGTGGCTAAAGCGCTCATTCTTCACTCAAAGGGCGCGGGTTCGATCCCCTCGCCCAAAAGTCAGTTTTTTAAACTTTTCTGGAAAGTCACAAAAAATTCATGTTTTTTAGCCGCACATTGACGGCCAAAACCATCCAGTGGAAATGGAGTTCAGCCTAGAAAAACAGCTAATTGCAAAGCGTCGCGTCATCTCCTTCTTGAGTACATGGGAAATGGTTCTAGGAATAAACTTTTTCTTAGACTCCGTGGCCAATTCATTTGTTGAGGTTGATTTTTTGTGACATTCTTCGAAGTAAAATAATTTTTGAAGGAAATGTATTGTTGTGTGATCGAGGACAGTAAATTCATCCCAAACATGCTGCCAATTGTTGAACAAATCACTGCTGTCAGACAGCTTCGGGTAAAATTTTACAAATTGACCAAACCGAGAGGTGACAAAAATTGTTCTACCTTTCACTTTTCCGCAATCATAAAAAATTCGCCGAAAAATTTTTTAGTATAGGATGAGCCAAAAAAACCGTACTTTTGTGTTTTTCGCGAAAAATTTTCAAAAATCACCTATATAGTCTGTTTCAGCGAGCGAAAAAAATATCCAGGTGGCCAAATGGTTAGAACGCTGGACATGATTATTATTGACTCCTATAGGTGCTAGTTCGATTCCCACCAGGGGCGAAATCTTTTTTCAGCGAATCAAAAAATGTGCTTAAAGCAAACCTCCCTTAAAACTGCATTAAAATTTTTTGCCTTTCATTAGTTTTTGTGACAAAATTTTCTGCACCCTATTTCTCTGGCTCATTCACCGTGGGATTGAAAAAAATTTTTCACAAAAAACTAATGAAAGGCAAAAATTTTTCATGCATTTTTAAGGAGGGTTTGCTTTAACCACTTTTTATGATTTGCTAAAAAAAGATTTTGCCTCTGGTGTGATTCGAACCAGCGCCTATAAGAGTCCATAATAATCATGTCCAGCGTTCTAGCCATTTGGCCACGTGGGCAATCGATTTCTCGCATGAAAATACCTCTTATAGGTGATTTTTGAAAAAAAAATTGGAAAATTTTACACCAAAAACGCAAACATATGGTTTTTTGGCTCACCCTCTATAAAGAAGACATTCAGTTAGAAAAATTCACTGTAATTATCAAACAAATTTTGGATGTTTCTTGTTTTAGGAGAATGCAATGCGGATGTTGTCACGCCATTCGGCCATCATTCTGGATTGCGGAGTCTATAGCATCCAAGCTCCAGCTCCTGAGCCGATTCTTCCATTTCTGGATACTTGTAAATTAGGAAAATTTGTGCGCAATTAAAAATTTTAGGTAACCAATGTGTCTATCTGTCGGATACGACGTATATTACCATAAGCGTTCGATTAGATAAGACTTCGAGTGACATCGCCGAGTTGGCTCGTTCGAAGCTTCGTTGTTCCAACACGAATGAAGAATGCTTCTTGATTGAAGTAAAATCGAGTGGCGAGAGGGTTGTGTATGCTCCGACGGAAGTTGGAGTGCCGACTATGCTGAGTTTGAATGGAAAGCTTTATGTAGTGTTCAAAGATGAAATTGATTCTTTGGTAAGGGGCTATCCAGATATTGGTATAAAGTTGGTAACGCTAGTATTACGTTATCATGTTGGTGAGGGGGGGGGGGGGGGGGGGTCAGCCCTCTCCACAAAAAGTTGATAACGCTAGTATTACGTTATAATGTTGGAATGGGGGGGGGTCCGAAAAAATTGATAACGGAATATACTTCGTTTCCCGGGCAACGTTAAAAAAAGTTGGGCGCATACCTAGTTGGTCGCTGATTGCCTAATCGTCCGATCTGACAGGTTAAGCAACGTTGGGCCCGAGGTTCGATCCCCGGTGGGTAAAATGTTAAGAAAATAAAAATTTTTATCAGACCCCCTAAATTTGATCTCGTAGAGTTTTTGCCTATTTCGAGAAGCATTTGCTAATTCGGATTCGCCTCACATTTTTACTCTAAAAGGGGTCATGTTTAGGTAAAAATCGCATTTTTGCGACTTTTCGCTTCAATACACAGTACGCCTTCTTTACACAATACGTCTTCCCTGAATCAGGGAAGCATTTTTCATTTCGAAAATGTCAGATTCGGATTCCCCGCATATTTTTACCCCTAGAGGAGTTTTTCCAGAAAACATTTTCACGTGGGTGCTTCCCCTCCCATTGTGCAGTATATCTAACTTTCTTATAAAAAATTTGTTCAAAACTGGACTGCTTCCTTTAAATGCGAAAAAAGAGTCTATAAGATCTCATCATTGCCCCTATAGTTTTATTGAATCCAAGATTTAGATACCATTGCCTGAACAAAATGGACCGACAGAGCCAGTCTACCATTCTGTTATGGACCTAATGGCAGCCGATGATATTGCGCACCATTTGTATCTTTTTCATATGGAGCTATTTGAAGCAACAGATGAGCTAGAGCTGATCTTTCAGGTATTTGGCTATTCAGTCAAGTTGATTCAAAAGGCCATCTAGGTTATTGGAAGAGACCAGTTTCTCGGAAGAGTACCGGCCAATTTGGATATTCTGCTGAGAAGGTTCAATGAAGTGCAATATTGGACAACAACCGAGGTTTTGTTAGCCGCAACGCCAGTCAAACGGCTGAATATCCTCAAGAAGTTGATCAAAATTGCAGTGCAGTAAGTTTCGTCAATTTCGTCTTTGTTGAATAAGAGTAACTCATGTTCTAGTGCTAAAGGAAACAAAGATCTCCTAACACTCTTCGCTATTGTATTAGGGCTGAGCAATATTTCGGTTAGCCGGTTAACCCAATTGTGGCAGGTGAGCGTGAAAATTAGCAATGGCATGTTCTTTTTTTGATATTTAGAGATTGCCAGGCAGATTTCGTCGTGTATACGCCGAATTTGAAGCTCTTCTAGACCCATCTAGAAATCACAGAGCCTATAGAATTTTTGTCTCGAAAATGAGCCCACCCCTAATTCCATTGTAAGTAGTGTTAGATCCTGGGCCGGAGATCGACCTCTTGGCCGGGACGGGAATTTTCGGGATGCACCATGAAAAAATAGAAAATTTTGCTCAAAAAGCGAAGAGAAGGAGGGACTTCAAAAATTTTCGGAACGGGATCTAACACTAATTGTAAGCTTATATTTATGAAAACTTTTTATACAATCTTATATTTTTCAGTATCCCTTTATTGTTGAAAGATTTAACATTTATACACGAAGGCAACAAGACCTATTTTGCAGGCCTAGTCAATTTCGAGAAAATGGTTTGTCTTGAGTTTTAAAAATTAATTTTTTTAAACATTTTTAGCATATGATTGCGAATCTGTTGCGTAATTTTCGAAATTGTAAATCAAAATTCATAGGTAACAATTCTTTTCTTCCAACTCACAAGGTCTCTAATTGTCCGAACGCTTTTGAGTTTAAAAAAATCAATTTTCCTCCGCCATATTGTAGAGGACCCCCAAATTCATGTTATGTCAACAGAATGATTCTGTTGTGTACAACATAACAGAAAAATCTGTTAACACAACAGAAAACACTGTTGTGTTGTACAAGAGTGATTCTGTTGTAAAAGCGATCGGACAGTTCGGGACTAGGGTTGGTATTTCCCGATTCGAGAATTACCAACCCTATTCGGAACCCTTCGCTAGTCAAAAGAGAATTTTCATTTAAAAAATTTAGCTCCAAATGTTCAACCAAAAAACCCGAGAGAAATTCAATCAATTGTTAGGTAAATTTACACTCTGGATAACACTTTAAAATGAAGACAATTCGTTTAGAAACTTCCGGATTATCGATAACCAACGTCGCCTAATGGAAATATCATATCAAATCCAGCCTCCCAACAATCCCCCACACCGATAAATTGAATCGGCGCCACTACGCTTCCGGGGGCCCACTATTGTGGACGCTACACTTGCGGACCAATTTTGAATTTTTTTTAAATCGCGAATGAATATTTTTAAATTTTTTACAAGTTTTTTTAAATTAACAAATTTAAGCAATCATGGGTCTTCATCTGTCTCTTCTCCAAATTTATGCTATCTTTAAAAAAATACAAAATTGACCCGCAAGTGTTAGTCCGCATGATTAGCGTCCGGAAGCGTGGTGGCGCCATTGAATCTCTATTTGTTGTTAGAGAATCGTCTATTTCAGGGCTTTATACCGGTGCTTTGATTCACTTAAAGCACCAGTCCAGTTTTGAACAAACTTTTTTAAAGAAAGTTCAAATTGGGGCGATCAACTTTTGCGTTGGAAGAAAATTCTAATTCGAAAACCCTTAAGAGATAAATGCGAAAAAAATTCATAAAAAATTTGAACGTTTTTGTGTATTGAAGCGAAGGGATTGATGCCATTTGCTCAAGACTTTTGTATTGAAAAGAAATATTTTAAAAAATCCATTCTTATAGAGATTATTAAATTTATATAAAAAAGCAATTAGAGCATTTTATCCGTCTCATTGAGACGAATAAAATGACACCAAAATTATCCAATTTGAAAATTGTTTTGGGTTATTGAAACGAAAATTCTGATTCATGTTTTCGTTTCAATACAAAATTCTTGAATCAGGAATTTAAACGTCATCAATCCCTTCGCTTCAATACACAAATTTTTTGTGAATTTTTTTCGCATTTATCTCTTCAGGGTTTTCGAATTAAAATTGGCTTCCAACGCAACAGTTGATCGCCCCAACTTGAGCTTTCTTTTAAATTTTTTTGTTCAAAACTGGACTGGTCCTTTAACCATGTTCTTTCAAACTCATTGCTATGTCTATCAGAAAGAGTTATTCTTCAAGCAATATATATATTTTTATGTATGCCTTATTATACCGAAATAAAACAAGATAGTTTGTATTTGAAAATATAAGCGAAATTAAACGAAACAAAAATTTAATATCGAATCGTATTTCATATATAAAAAACATAAAAGGCAGGATATAATCGATTGTATCGATCATCAATTAGAATTAATAAATACAAACAAGGAATACATATTTTCTAACCAAGAGGAGCATTTATGAGCTAAGGAAAGTGGCGTTATTTTAAATATTTAGCAGAAATGGGAACACATATGTGTTCAATAAGAAAAAAGTTTGAAGCCAACTTACACATAGCTCTTTTTAAAGGACCATTCCGGTCGAAAAAAAGTTGGCCATTTTTTGTTGATATTCGGATAATATTTCAAAAAATTTTAATTTTTTTTATTAATATTTCGGAACTCTTCCTCCTGGAGAGACGCAATCAACAGGATTCCAAAAACTGATACTTTTTTGAAGTAATTTTATGGAAAAATATTCTCTAAAGGCTTAACCTTAGGCGTAAGCTTAGGCCTAAGCCCAAGCCTAAGATTAAGCCTAAGCCTAGGCTTAGGCTTAATCTTAGGCTTGGG
>OZJO01010143.1:0-14697 GCA_900406225.1 Acrobeloides nanus
CGGCAGATAGCATTGTTTATTTCTTGGATATCGTGTCCTCTAAAAATGCGTAAATTTTTTCATAATTCCAGGCTTTCGCTACAACTCAAGTATAAAATTTTAGGTACTAGTTTGAAACAGAAAACGCACTTTTCGAAAAAATTTTTTTGAAAATGACCATTTTATGCGTTAAATTCAAAATCGGCTGAAAATGCTTCCTGTGCTCTAAAAAATAAGATGAGACACATCAAAAGTTCACATGTTTCCCAGAGATGTGTAGTTTTCCACCAATACGACCACGTAAGGATGCATTTTTTCGAAAAGTGCGTTCTCTAATCCGAACTAGTACCCAAAAATTTTACGCGCGTAGGGGAGGGGGTTTAAAATTTTGTTTGAAAAATCGAAGAAAATCATTTTAGTATCCCATTTTTTGTACAAAATTGGAACACTTTCGAAAAAGGATAAGGTAAATTTTTTAAAATCAAAATAAACGTTTTATTTTAAGTAAAAATACTTTATTTTGGAGGGGCAAAACGTAAAAAATGGAAATTTCATACTGGGATAAAAAAAATGAAATTTTCGGCCATTCAGAAAATAACTTACACGGCAGATTGAAGAATTGGCTTCAGAAGTATAAGTTCTTTAAGTTCTGGGGTGGATTCAGCGATGATGTCAATCATTCGAAGGTTTTGCGTATCTCGTTTCCCTTTAGCCATCAATGTTGAAACTAATGAGTTTAATGCAAATCCAGTAGCACCAGCTGCATAAGTATTCTATAAAATGAATTTGTAACTTGAGATTCGAAATTTTGATCATATCGATCAAAACTGCATATTTTTACTCGATTACGATCGAAAACTCGCTTGCATTTCGATGAGATCTACAAGTAGACTCCCAAATTTTGATCTTATTTCAAGTCTATAACCCCTGTTTTGATCATTTTTTGTAAAAAAACGATCAAAACTGGGAGTATAGACTTGGAAAAAGATCAAAATGTGGGGGTCTACTTGTAGATTTAAGGGGTTCTCATCGAAATGTAATCGAATTTTCGATCGTAATCGAGTAAAAACATGCAGTTTTGATTGATTTTGATGATTAAAACAATACAAATAAGTGATAACAACAACCTGATTCAAGAAATTGCCACATTGCAAAGTTTTGAACAGCAACAATTTCATATGTTCATCGTAAGTTTCAGTCAGAGATTTCACGGCAAATAAAACCAAGTCAATAAGACGATCATAATTCGAAAGTTCAACCGGGAGTGTGGAGCGAAGGACTAAAATTTCAATTTTGGTTTTGAACAAAGGTCGACGGGAAATTTCATAGCAAAACATATCCGCTTCCTGAAGATCTTCTGAATTTGTCAGTCTCTTGTAGAAAAGCAACTAAAGTAAATGTATAACAAAAATAAATAAGCACATCTTACCTCTTCGTCTTTTGGGTAATTGGTCAGCAAATTTTCCAATTGATCCGAATTAAGAGAACTACCATCAATACAATCAATGGTCTCGATAAGTTTTGCTGTAGGCAGCTTGAACCTAAAATAGAATATAAGCATAGAAACCGGGGCTCTTTCACAACGATATAAAAAATCGCGGGTGAGCTTTTCACAACGATCGCTTTTCTCCACTTTCCTAGTGGAGAAAAGCTCTGGATTCTTAAAATGCACAAATAGAATAGCCCTAAAACAACATCCTAACACATTAAATTGTTACTTTTTCAATATAACGGCTAATGAAAGAGCTCGTTTGTCACTAAGTCCTTGCCAACCGTTACGATCAACAGATGCTCGCATAAATTTATTCGCGTTAGATGTTGGGATACGAAGGCTTTGTGTCGACTCATTCTTTGCCGATCGTCCAAAAACAGATTCCAGCTAGAAATCAGATTTTAGAATAAAAAATATTTTTTTAAAAACACTCACTTTATCACGGATTGTTTCAGGAAACTCGGGTTCTTTGAATTGATTCCATACACTCTTCTTAGCTAAAAATGCTGTATTAAACAAATAATCAGGAACTAGTATCGATTAGGTACTAAACGTGAAATTTTTCGAAAAAATTTCGAATGTCACATTTCTAAGTCCTGAAAATCTTTCCCCGAATCAAGAAAAGGCTATTTATGCCACATTTTTGACAAGAATCACATGCCATACGTTATATAAATAGCCTTTTCTTGATTTGAAGAAAGATTTTCAGTTCTCGGAAGTGTAAATTCGGATTCGACACTCAATTTTTGGAAAATCCTCAACTAATCATTCGTATTTTTCGATTTCATATTTTTGAATGGTAGTAGAGTACCACAATCGTCTCACTCAAAACTTACTATCTAAGATATTAACACGAATCGTATCCCAAAGAATTGTATCAGTTGCTTGTTTCTTCTCATATTTAGAAGTAGGTTTTAACGGATTAGCAGCTAAAATATTGTGTCATACAATGGCATATTCAAAAGAGTTAGTACAGGGTAAGACGCCTTCGAATTACCCAATATATCAACATGAAGATTTTTTTCAAGGAATTTTATAAATTTCAAATTCGGATTCCCCACGCACATTTTTACACCCAAAGAGGTCGTTGTTTTTAGGCAAAAAACGCAGTTTGCAACTTTTCGCTTCAATACACAATACGACTTTCCTGAATCAGGGAAGCGTTTTTTCAGCATCACTATATCATTTTTGAAATCCTATCCCATGTTGATAAAAAATGAACATACTAGACGTTTTTCCTTTCCCAGAAAGAAATGGTGGTGGTGGAGGAGGAGGAGGAGGTGGTGGTGGTGGCGGCGGCGGAACTGTTGTCCGATTCACATTAGAAACTGGCAAAATAGTCTTGTTTTGCTGATCAAGTGAATTTGTATTGTCTTTAAATGGTAAACGAGCACGATTCTCTTGATGATACTTCGGTAATGTCGGCGCACGAGAGCGTGATCTAAATTATGCCATTGTAACCCAAATATGTCATTGTGAAACAATACCTTGGTCTTTGGGGCTTTGCTGGCATAGGCGCATCACGTACAACTGTAGAAGTGGATGGAGGTTCTTCTGACTTTGAAGGTAATTGAATTGGGCTAGAAATACTGTGTCCACAATGAGGGCCTAAAAAAGAATAGTAAAGTCAGAGGTGCCAAGTCTGCGGATGTTTTCAGAATACTGATGATTTTAAGATGTCAAATCTGGCAAAATCTGATTTTTCAGTGTCAATTCTGATTTTTGAGATGCGAAATTTTGTCAAATTTATAAGAAAATAATGGAAAATTAGCAGCATTTTGCTGATTTTTGAAGTCAGATTTTGCTGATTTTGACCCAATGTTCTTGGATTCCCTGAGTAAAGCATAGAAAACAAGAAAAGATTACATTTCAATAAATCTGTTTGAACTTCCATATTATTAAATAAGTTTAGCTGCATCTAAAAATATCATTTTATATCAAAAATAAACATTAAAACTATTTACAAAATTTATATTTCGAAAAAATTAATCATGTTTTTTTAGCAAACATGAAAAATCGACAAATTAATTCAATAATTTAAACGGTAAAGGAATGAGCTGATAAGAATTCAGATATGTCATTGCTTATTTTGCGTAGAATACAAAATAGCTATAAAATTTTTATGAAAAGGAAGCCGATTTCCCAAGTGTTAAAGAAGGCGTGTGAATTCTGCCCGGTCAAAAAAGTTATTGATTTTTTCGAATGAAACTCACCCTTTAGGGATTTTTTCATGCGAGAAACACGATTTTGATGTTATTTGCGCATTTTGACGGCTCCTTTATGCTGAAATTGTCACTTAGAAGACATCATAAGATTTTATGTTCAAATTCTTATATATAAAGCGCTTGTGTTCGTGTGTACAGGCGATTTTTTTATGGTGAACTCCAAATCGTTACCAAACTATAACATGATGAAGGTGGTGAGAGGAGCAAAATGAGGGGTCGATCATGGGTCCACCCCTACGGTTAATTTTTACAGGGGATCAAAGCGATGCGTGATGTTTTTACTACACCTTTTTCCTTAAGGATTATGAGGGAAAAAATAATGTACTATTTTTTGGCCTTTTCAATAGAAAAACGCGCTAATTTCGACTACAACAGAGTTTTCGGCCATGGAGAATTCAATGATAGGCGCGGTGAGCGTCGCGCTGCCTCATGCATCGCTTTGAGCGCCGATAGGCGCTCGGTACTTATTGATAATTTATTCAAGTTTATTCTTCACGCTATCATCATCAGATATTTCATAATCAGTTTCAATTTGCAGCGCTTCATCAAGTCGATCAGTAAGAATCAATAAGGCTTTTCGCTTTCTTGAATTTCTTGTTCTTCATCCGGATCACCAAGATATCCTTCAAACTCTAATTCAGACTACTCTTCAGCTTCAAATACCGTCATTGTAGTCTAAAATTGGCAACAAAAAAAGAAATGCAACATTGCAAAAAATGCATTAAAATCGAAACTTCAGCATAAAGGAGACGTCAAAATGCGCAAATAACATTAAAATCATTTTCTCGCATGAAAACAATCCCTAAAGGGTGAGTTTCGTTCGAAAAAATCAAGAATTTTTTGACCCGATACAGACAGGATTCGCACCCCTTTAAAAACATACCGAGTTTTTAGAAAAATCATTCATGCGCTTAGTTTCCGTCGTATTTTCTACCTTGAATCTATCAGAAATTCGATTCTTCTTCTTTCTAACCATTATTATCCTATTACTAAAAACGTGTAATGTTTGATATGATCGGGAACGTTTAAGCCAGTGGCGTAGCCAGATCTACGGGGGAGGCACTTTTACAAAAAGGTAAAAATTGTGGGGGGAGATAAACCTCAATTAGGATGTAAACATCCAAATTTTCCAAGAACGGGGGCACTTGCCCGGGGCGCCCCTCCCTCCTCCTTGGCTACGCCACTGATTTAAACTGCCACTGCTAAAACTAGAGCTAGAGAGCACGATGAGAAGAGAAAATCGACAAATCTTTTACGGGGGTACCCCAAAAATCAAAAGACGACGAGGGATGCCAAAATATAATGATTCTATCATTTATTGAAAAAGTATAGGGAGCCAAGCGCTCCGCGCCCCCGTTAAAAACGTACTAGTTATTACTACAGTCGAGTCTCTTTATAACGGCACCCCTCCGGGGGTAGCACTTTTTTTTGCCAATTTTCGAAAATGCGATTGATTTTAATGCAAATGATATAAAAATAGATATTTTTTTTGGAATCTACACTACAAAATTGTGGAGAAAATGTGGTTAACCCATCAAAATAGCCTTAAAAATGGCTAAAATACAAAAAAAGCTAAAAAATGGGTTGATAGACGTTTCGAAAATTAACATTTCGAAACGATTATGATGTTTAAAAAAATCATAAAAGTTGACATTTCGAAAAGTTTTCAAAAATGTTTTTGGGACCCAGGTTCGACTCCCGCCGGAGTCGAAATTTTTTTTTCACATTGAAGTTTCCGGAACGTCAATTTTCGAAAAGTCAACGCGTTTTCGAAATGTCTATTTTCGAAACATCTAACAACCAAAAAATTTTTTTGACGAATTTCTAAAAAACTCGTTCAGATTTGGAGTTTCCATGGCCAATTCTTCGAGAAAATGTGGTTAACCCATCGAAAATTTCAACAAAATGACCGAGTTAGAAAAAAATCGAGATTTTCTATGTTAAATGATCCCCCTGTATCTCGGCCCAGGATAATTATTTTATTGTTATTTTTAATTTTTATGTGTTTTTAGTAGAAAAAATAAGAATTTTTATACTTTTTATAGGATTTTAGAGAAATTGGAGGGGTGCCGTTATAACACATGGNGGGTAGGTCGAAAACCCAAATGCGATACGTTTGTCGACCAAAAAAAAAACGTCGCAGGTCGGTGCTTCGCGCCGACCTGCGATACAATTTTTCTCTCATCCATCACCCAACTGCGACATGTTTTCTACATTTTACCCCTCTTGCGGCGATATGGGGGTGGGTCAACCCACCCCTTGCCCACGTATGGCCGTTATAACGAGACTCGACTGTAATACTTTTTTTGTAGACTCTACATGCGCACTTTGTTAGCGATTTTTACATTTTTTGAACTTCGGCCCCTGAAAAGGGACTTGGTCATGGATATCGGCCAGGAATCCTAGTTTATTTTTATGTGCGACTCGGAGTGCAGGTAGTGAGAGAATTTTGAGTTAGAGCCTAAAAAGTGAATTTTTGAGGGGGTCAAAAAGCGTTATTAATAGAAAGAAAGTACTTTTTCTCGAAAACTATAAATGCTAGGGTCATGGTCGAGGTGTCGTTGGAAAGGGGGACGAATGGCAATAAAAACGTGCTTTATATTGTAGAAAACGCTTCAGTAGAAAAAAAAGTTATAAAAACAATGAAAGGGTCCGGAGGTAGGTTTTGGCAAAAAATGATGCCTCGATTTCTCCACAAGTTTAAAAGCTGAGACCTAACTTATATGTTTTTATTAATCACTCACTAGGTACATAAAAATAACCTAAGCTTCAAGTTTCTAGCAACACTTTTTGGCATACGACCACCCCCTCAGGAGCTATCTACGATATTTCGAGATATTGCCTCTTAAATTGTGATGTTTTTATATAATAATGTGATGTTTAAAACACTTTTTAAGAAAACAGAGCTTTATGTCACAAGATGTGTAGAGACCGCCATATTTTAAAAAAAGACCCCAAAAAATGGGGTACAGGTGACCCTCTTAAATTGTCGAATTTTTTTGCTAAAATAGTATTTTTAGTGTTGCTCTACAAGACTGCATCAAAATTTTTTTAAAAATCGACAAATTTTGGGTACTTTTGACCCTCTAAAAAATGTCACTTTTCTACTAAAACATCAAAAATTAGCAGAAAAATTGAGCTAACTCCAAAACTATGAGGAGAACATTTAGGAACACTTGTACACTAATTCTACTCGGTATTTTAGACATTTTTGTCAAAAAATTTTGAAAAAAGAACCCCGCTTAACCCCCGCTAAGCCCTGCGCAAAATTGTGATTTTTATAATGTTTGATGAGTTCGACCAAGGCAATTTTTTCGAGTTTAAAAAAAAATTTCAAAAATCATCTTAAATCGCCTGTTTTTCGTTGGAAAACACCTATTTTTAACATGAATACGCTCAGAAATTTTCGACAAAAATTTTGTTTAAATCTTTGAGTTAACGCAAAAACCAGCGCCGCAGGCGAAAATTTTTTTGAAAAATGCTTATATGCTGAAAATGATCAGAAAATGACTAATTCTTGGTTTAAAAAATGTCAAATTTAGAAATTTTTTGTTGGAAAATGGACAAAATTGGACAATTTTGGTGAAAAACTTTATTTAAAAAAACCTCAAAGCAAGCGAAAATTTTTTTGAGAAATGCTTATTTTTAAGCTGAAAATGCTCAGAAAATGGCGGTGACACTTGCGGACGGGAATTTTGCGGAAGCCGATAATTTTTTAAAATTTTTTCAAAAATTCAAATTTTTCAAACGTTTCGTCCGCAAATGTCCGTTCGCAAGTGTCTCACCGCCCAGAAAATTACAATTTTTGCAGAAAAATGGAAAATTTTGGACCTTTTTGGTGAAAAAATAGGAAATTTTGGTCAATTTTTGAAAAAATTTAGGGAAAAACATAAGGGGGACCATTAGGAAAAATTTTTCATTTTTTTCGTTATGAGAGGCCCGCGCCTCCCTCTATATGCAACGTTATAATACATAAAAACATATATAATATTTATTGATAGATAAAATACACGAATTATAATGCATAAAAAGATTATCATACAAGAATTCTACATCACGAGCAACATTTTTGCTTTTTACACCATGGTCTAAAAATGTGTAGTTTTATTTCTACGATTTTTTCTTTCCAAAGGTCAATTTTGAGCAAAAAGTATTTGCCACAAGCGAGATTCGAATCCGCGACCTTCGGCACCAAAACTAGACGCATTACCCACTGCGCCATATTCGCATGTAAATTGAGGGGATTATTTTTTATTGATATTATTTGTGATTTTTGTTTGCAAAAGTAGCACATAATACTAGATAGATTGTATTAACATTAAATTTACAAAAACATAAAACTATATAAGCAAATTTTACCTAGCATAACAAAAATTTTAGATAAACAAAAATTTAGATAAACAAAATCTATGATTTGATGCCTTTTTATGGTATGGGAAATGACCCTTGGGGTATTTTTAGGCGTAAATTTCAAAAATCGCACTTTGCAAAATGCTTCTATGAGTTTGTAAACTTCCATCGAGATAGATATAAAAGATAGACCTTATATAAAGTTCAGCTATTCAAGAAAAGGTTGTTTAACCAGCAGTATACATGTATAAGGAGGTGTTTTCACATTGTATAAATGCGATTTTCGAATTCTATGCATAAAATTACCAATAAAGGGATATTTTTGAAAAACTTTTGGGATGGGTTCCCTATACTTAATTAGTAACTTCAAGGGTATATTCTTATCAGAAAAAGTAAAAAACTTACTATGACGCTTGATCAGGGTTCACTGGATCCTTTCCCACGTTAATTTCTCCGGCCACTTGCAAACGCTGTTTAATCCTTGCCACAATTTGGATAACTTCCAAGTTGGATTGCCGATCTCCTGTTCCATCCTTCATAATTCCCTGGATTAAGGCAATGTCGTTCTTCATCTAAAATGACATTAGACGCTGTTTAAATTAACAAACCTCATTGATCGCACTATTAACCTGATCCGCTTCGATCCGCTAGAACTCGATCTGCTAGAACTCGATCCGCTTTTTCCTTGACTTCTCGATCTTCTATGGCACTTACTCGATTGTATAACTCATCCATTCTTTGTGTAATTTCGTCAATCGGATGCCCATTCTCTATATCTTCGTGAGACTAAAAAATAAATAGATTTGATCTTGCAAAAAAAAAAATAGGACCACATTATTTTTCAACAAAAATTGTAAAAAAGTTCTAGACTTCAATTTTCAATCTCCACAAAAATTGACATTTTATATACATTTTCGCTTATACCTGTCATTTTAAAAAAATTGTTTTCCATTCATACATGGGCAGAGGGGTGCAGATTTTCGAAAAAATGCAGGGTTCCCCTCAAAAAAGGTCGCAAAATTGCCATTGTTGTCATTTTTGCCCCCAAATGCCATTTTTTAGTCATTCTTTATCCAAAAATGCCATTTTTCCCAAAAATGATAACTAAAAAAAGGTCGCCAAGCCAAAAATGTGGGGGAAGTATAGGAGCAACTTCTGAAAAAATGCTGTGGGGTGCAGATCTGCACCCCTGCCCATGTATGTTTCTATCTTGTATAACAATACCTCAGTCTTCTTGAAAAGTGGCTTAGTAATGCCGCTGACATAGTTGGAAATCGTAACGGCTAATCTTGTTCTTCCGATAGTGTAGAAGATCCAAGCGTAGAGCTTGTCTAATTCAGTCGACAGGGGTGACAGGAACAGATAAATGATCAAATATCGCTCGATGTCTTGAGCAATCTAAAATTGAAAGAGAAATTTTATACCACTGATTCATCCAAATTTAAAAACAATATTCTAATTTTTTTAAACATAGCTCTTTAATTATGCGTACCCACTACCTAAAATATCCCCTACACGGCTGACTAAACTGTGCAAAAGTTGCGAACAATGTTATTGACACGAAAACCATTTAAAAATGGTCAAAAAGTAGCTCTTAGAAAAACTCGATTAACTCATCAAAGATGAGTTAATCGAGTTTCTTATGGTTTGAAAAATTTCAAGGTTAAAATTCGAGATTTAAGCTCAAAAATACTTTAACAATGTTTTTTAACAAAAAGGAATAGGTTTTTTTATGTTTTTAGTGTTGTCTCAACTTTTTGTACACTTTGGTCAACCGTGCCCTAGAGTATATAAAGAAATCCAAAAAGCTAGTAAGATCCAAAATCTTGAAAATCCTAAAAAACTAAAAATCTTACTAAAGGACCGCAATCAGTCATCTCTGAATTCGTAAAAGGGTAACGGAGTAGTATCGAAGTTTACTGAACTAAAAAGTACGAATGTTGTCATTTTTCGGTACTACTGTGAAACAGGGACCCATGTATTAGTTAAATATTTCAACAATATTTTTGCAAAAAGATCTTTCTGAGGGTATTTTATAGGAATCCAAAAATCGCACTCCCGATGCGTGAAAATGCTTTCTTCCTTCTCACCCACTTTGAACATAATGAGAAAGATATTTAAAAAAATTTTTGTATAAATTTTGAGTGGGTCCCCTGTTTCACACTAGTACCGAAAAAACAAAACCATACAAACAACTTACTAATTGAACAAGGAATGGAACATACTTTGATTTTGAAAATTGTGCTTTATATACGACATTGCTCATCTAATATGCGAATTTCGAGTCGCATATAAAAGAATCAACTTTTCGTTTGTTTCAGTTTCGTTTAGCGTTGCCGGCAAGAAGTGTCGCCACAAATGCTTACAAAGGTCGTTTGATGTTTCAAAAAGTTTTGTTTATGTTTTTGAGGATTTATCCGGAAATAAACCGCCAATCCTGATAGTTTTGGTGTCGTTAGAAACTTGGATTTCGTAGCAATCGAATGACACCAAAATCATGCCATAACTGGTTGAGGAGTTATTGCATAATTAGTAAAAAAAATGTCGAAAAAACTGACATTTTGTATACTAATTATGCAATAACTCCTCAACCAGTTATGGCATGATTTTGGTGTCATTCGATTGCTACGAAATCCAGCTTTCTAACGACACCAAAACTATCAGCATTAGCTGTGTATTTCCGGAGAAACCCTCAAAAACATAGAAAAGTTTCGAAACATCAAACGACCCAAAGCACTAGGAAGCAATCGGATCAGGGCGGAGATCTCGTTCGGGGCGCTCGAAGATCGGATCGGAAAATCTTCTCTCCCCTCCGAGCGCGATAGCGCTCGGTCTCCAGTTTATTCAAATAAAGGTTGATATACATTTCGAAAGTAAACATTTCGAAAGTAACATTTCGAAAATGATTTAGACCCCTTGTAATATTTCGAAAGTTAACATTTCGAAAGTAATAAAAAATCTTAAGTGGCGAGTTCGAATCCCGCTTTGAGCCAAATTTTTTTAATTATTACAAAATCCAAATTTTCGTTTCAATAATTAGTTTTTTTTAAATCAGATAGCCACTTTCAAAATGTGTCCTGAACTTTCGAAACGTTTACTTTCGAAATGTATATCAACCCAAATAAATGTATCAAACGATTCAAAATCGCGATGTGCTGCGGCACATATCGCGATTGCAGCATATGATTTGCAATACATGATATAAGATAGAAGAAAAAATTCATATTGTTAATTTAGTGTATGCTTCTTTTGTGGAGTGGCCTAAAAAAGAAGAGTAAAATATAGATTATTTTGTCGTTTCAATAATAAATTAATATTGAAAATTAGGCAATAAAAGTAAGAAACTTTTTCTGAAAAATACGTAATTTTCAAAATGCTACTCTTTCACCAAGTTAACAGATTTTTGAGAAATTTTTTCGCAAAAATAAAGAGGAAATCTACAACATTTTTTTCACGATAAAAGCAAAATTTGTAAAATCGGAGACCTTAGTAGAGCTAGATTTCCTCTCCATTTTTGTGAAAAAATTTCTCAAAATCTGTTAACTTGGCGGAGGAGTATCATTTGGAAAATTATTCAAAAAAAAAATTTTTTCTTCAAAATCCTGAGTTCATGGTTTCCCGAAAAAACAACCTATAGAATATACTTAATAATAAAAAGTAGGGACTTAATAAAAAGCAAGACTTTTACAGAGTGTTTAAAAAGTTCTGTCACAATCGAACTTTTTAAAAATTATTGGATTTTGCTTAAAAATAGAAAAAACGAAAATGGTCTAAAAACACCGAATATACTCGATTTACAGCACAAGGAAGAAAATCATTCAAAAATTTTGAATTTTGTAATGTGTGCTTTTCGTTTCAATGTACACGTTGCCTGATTCAATAAAAAGTTCCGTGGTAGCCAAAAAAATTTCGACTATATAAATGCGATTTTCGAATTCTATGCATAAAATTACCAATAAAGGGGTATTTTTTACAAAAATTTTGTGGTGGGCTCACTATACTTAATTAGTAACTTCTTATATTCTTATTAGAAAAAGTGAAAAACTTAATATGTTGCTTGATCTGGATCCACTTTCAAGTGTTCCTTCATTCTCTCTACAATTCGTATAACTTCTCTGTTGATGTTACCATTTTCTTCTGCATTCAACATCCCTTCTATCAGGTCGACATCTCTTTTCACCTAAAATGACATTAGACGCTGTTTAAATTAACAAACTTCATTAATAACTCTCTGCTCCCGAGATTTGTCCGCGACTCTGTCCTTCTCGATTCTGTCCTTGGAATTCTCTGCCTCAAGTGCTTGCACTCGGTATTGCAGTTCCACCATCATCTGCTTAAGTTCATCAATGTGGCGGCTCCCTTTTTCTACATCTTCTCGCGGCTAAAATAGATTTGAAGTAGATTCTTTGTCCAAAATGCCATTTTTCC
Organism: Acrobeloides nanus; assembly: GCA_900406225.1. NCBI lineage: Eukaryota > Metazoa > Nematoda > Chromadorea > Rhabditida > Cephalobidae > Acrobeloides > Acrobeloides nanus. Next base: position 12,475 of record OZJO01010143.1, read on the forward strand.
TAAAAATGATAACTTAAAAAAGGTCGCCAAGCCAAAAATGTGGGGGAAGTATAGGAGCAACTTCTGAAAAAATGCTGTGGGGTGCAGATCTGCACCCCTGCCCATGTATGTTTCTATCTTGTATAACAATACCTCAGTCTTCTTGAAAAGTGGCTTAGTAATGCCGCTGACATAGTTGGAAATCGTAACGGCTAATCTTGTTCTTCCGATAGTGTAGAAGATCCAAGCATACTTGTCCAATTCGGTAGACAAGGGTGATAGGAACAGATAAATGATCAAGTATCTTTCAATATCCTGCGCTGTCTAAAATTGAAAGAGAAATTTTAAACCACCGATTCATCCAAATTTAAAAACAATATTTTAATTTTTAAACATATCTCTTTAATTATGTGTACCCACTACCTAAAATATCCCCTTTATAACTAAAAGTCGTTTATTTAAACGAAAAATAAAAAAATCGTTTTGTGTTTTATTTTCATTCTTCTTGCGCGTATTTTAAGTCCAAGATCTAAAAAAACGGCGTATGCTATCAAAAGTTATAACGTTTGGAAGTTTGCGTTTAAAGCCACTCTTTTAATTTTTATGTTGAAGTATTTTCAAATTTGATCATTTTTAGATCCTATGCCGAGAAATTCCAAGTTAAAGCGGCAAAATAAAGGGGCCCGCGAGAAAGGCGTGTCAGCCGTTTTTATTTCTCCCGAATACGTGATGCCATCGACCCTTTACATTTTCTTGGGTATTACTATTTTGATATTTAAAAAAAGAATTGTTGTAATATGTAGTTTATTTTTTGTGTTAACTCTTTCTATTTGGGTTTCTTGCTTAGATTTTTACCATTCTGTAAATTTTATGCGTTATTTGTTAGTTTTTAAACCTTAAAAAATGGTTGTATAATTGCCTAGAATACCTTTTATATGCCTATGAGATTTTCTTATGGTTTGAAAAATTTCAAGGTTAAAATTCGAGATTTAAGCTCAAAAATACTTTAACAATGTTTTTTAACAAAAAGGAATAGGTTTTTTTATGTTTTTAGTGTTGTCTCAACTTTTTGTACACTTTGGTCAAACGTGCCCTAGAGTATATAAAAAAATCCAAAAAGCTAGTGAGATCCAAAATCTTGGAAATCCTAAAAAACTTACTAAAGGACCGCAATCAGTCATCTCTGAAGGGTAACAGAGTAGTATCGAAGTTTACTGAACTAAAAAGTACGAATGTTGTCATTTTTCGGTACTACTGTGAAACAGGGACCCATGTATTAGTTAAATATTTCAACAATATTTTTGCAAAAAGATCTTTCTGAGGGTATTTTATAGGAATCCAAAAATCGCACTCCCGATGCGTGAAAATGCTTTCTTCCTTCTCACCCACTTTGAACATAATGAGAAAGATATTTTAAAAAAATTTTGTATAAATTTTGAGTGGGTCCCCTGTTTCACACTAGTACCGAAAAAACAAAACCATACAAACAACTTACTAATTGAACCAGGAATGGAACATGCTTTGATTTTGAAAATTGTGCTTTATATACGACATTTGCTCATCTAATATGCGAATTTCGAGTCGCATATAAAAGAATCAACTTTTCGTTTGTTTCGGCGTTGCCAGCAAGAAGCGTCGCCACAAATTTCTCCCTGACGGAGTACTCGTCCCACGAAATTCACAAAAAAACAAGTGCAAGAACCGGCCACGACATGCAGCTTGTGCCCAGACATCACAACTCCAAGACCTCACGACTGAATCCAAATAGAGAAAAATACTTTTTTATTTATTGATAAAGTGCTACATCCAACAGGACAATTTACAGCACAGTGATAAAATACTACAATAAAAGTCAGATACAGCAAGCTAGTCCTAACAAAATAAAATAATAATATAGATGTTATCAAATGCTTTCTTCCATCCGCCGATATTCTCCATTTCGTAAAAGGGCATCGTAGGCGTTGGCAGATTTCACTGCATTCTTGAAATTCTGGATGTTGTTGATACGGCGTAATCCCACTGGGGTATTGTTTCAAGTTTTTCGGATTGAATTCAGGGAGCAAGTTGGCTCATGAGATTGAATATTTCTAAGGTAGTTATTTTTTTGTTTATTATTCAGGCTGCGGTCAAGCATGTCAAAATGTTGTCGAAAAGTTGTCCAAAAAGTTGTCGAAAAACAAAAGGGTCGCGGGTTCGAATCCCGCTTGGAGCTTAATTTTTTGCACAAAAAAGTTGTGCAAAAAC
>OZJO01010146.1:0-32093 GCA_900406225.1 Acrobeloides nanus
TTAAAACGTTGATATTTGGTTATAGAAGTCGATTTTTGACGAAATTTTCGACTATATTTGGGTTTTTTTAGTCGAGGAATCGATTGCGCGCATTTTCAAGGCATGAAAACATTTCTCTAATCCTGATTCAGGGAATACAAATTGTTGAGCCATTTTAGGGGTATAAAAAACTACCATTTTTTAAAAAAGTCTGGATATTGACACGAAAACATGGGTTTCGCTCAAAAAAGCCGATTGGATCGTATTCAGCATGCATTCTTATCCACTACTGAAAAAAAATTTCATCGAAAACGGATGAAAAATGATGAAATTAGAGCATTTTTTTTAGCAGCAAATACTTATTAATCAACCCCATACATTCGACTTGGAAGCCCCGTAGCTCGAAAAGTTTCCATGTACCGGCCTCCAGGTCTTGGCTTAAATAAATTAGGAAATCGTATACTCTCACTCGGTATAAGCCGTTTTCTCAGGCGAGTGTTGCACCAGGTGATCATTCCTTGTGAGTCCACTAGATCGGGATTTTCGAGTTTTGAGAGCGACGAGATCTCGAGACTTTAAATTTGCCACAAAAAATCATTTTTTTTAATAATTTTATTTGCAAAATTAACAAAAATCATAACAATAAAAAACAGATAGATTTCAGCGACAGGGGCATTTTCCCTTTGGTCCCCACGTAGCGGGATTTCGATAAGAGGGACTGTATGGAAATTTTTAAAATTTTCCCTTGTTCCCCCATATGTTTTTTCGCGATTTTTCCAAAAAATTGTCAAAAACATAAGACCCTCTTGTGATTTGCGTTCAATTCAATTTCCACCCGGAGATATGACCAAAACAAAAAAATGCTACTTTACATAATTGTTACCATTAACACGGGAATACTCTTTCAAAATTCCGGTTTATTTGAATTTTTTAGACCATGCTTAACAACTTCTACAAAAATTTTTTTTCAAAAAAGTGCTATGAATAGAAAAGAAAAAATTCATGTTAAATTATAAGCAAAATTAAAAATCCGCGTTTTATCGTGAGCTTGGTTCAGTGGTAGTGCTCCCGACTTCGAGTCCAATAGTACAGGGTTCGAATCCCACCTACGTCAAACTGATTTTGAAGCTGGTTTATTTGGTACTCATAGCACTTTTTCGAAAAAATTTTGTGGAAGTTGTTAAGCATGGTCCAAAACGCTCAAATAAACCGGAATCTTGAAAGAGTATTCTCGTGTTAAGGTAAATTAAGTTTTATATGTTTCCTTAAACTCTTTAATTTCAAGTTATTTTTGTCAGGAGATCAAGTATCACAATGGACAAAACTTTCAATCGGTCGTCGGTTGTTAAAATTGATTAACATTTGAAAGTTGAGGTATTAAAATATCCACGTCTTGGATCGATAAAAAATCAATGTCTATCTTATCCCTAACGTTGTCCCAACTCAATTTGCATGGATCTGCATTCTTGACCGCTTCTATCCATTCTTCAGGGATATCATCAAGACCGAATCTAGCTCCCAAAAGAGCTCCAGCTATACATCCGTTTGTATCCGTGTCACCACCTCGTGCTATCGAGTTTTCAAGACCGGAAGAAAAGCTTTCAGCATGAAGAAGCTCATAAAAAGCACTTTGGAAGGCTATCTAAAATGGGATGATAAAAAAGTAGCGAAAAAACTGACTCCAAGGTAGCCCGTACATATGTCGGCACCATTGGTGAGTTTCGGAGGTTGAATGGAATTTTCCCACGTGATGTCTTGCGGAAGTTTGACAGGCAAAGCGTGAGTTTTTGCGTCATGGAGGAGATCTCGAACGATATCAGTTTGAGCAGAATTTAGTGCTTCGTCGTAAGCATTCTAAAAAACGTTATATAAAGATTTGGAACTAGTATAGTTGAAGCGTCGCATTGGACATGAATTTTTTCGAATTAAAAAAAATTTTTTTGCAAGAAATGATCCCTTTAGGGATAATTTTATGCGGGGAATCCGAATTTCGCATTCCTAAACCATGAAAACGCTTCATTGAATCGAAAAAAGCTGTTTTTGAAACGATGTGAACAAGAAAATCATGCTTTATATTACATCTTTACGTATTCTGCACAAATTTTCCTGCCAAAATGCGACCACGCAGGGATGCCGAGTGCGAGAAAAAGATTACGAATTAGGATTCCCCCCCCCCGCATAAAATTATGACGATTTTGTCCAAAAAATCGAATTTTGGATAAAAAAATCAAATTTTGGTCAAAAAATCGTATTTTGTTCAAAAATTCGATTTTTGGCCCATACATCCGCTCATTTTTCTGTCGGAATTAATCTAAAAGAAGTGTCAAATTTGTTTGCTTCCTTCACCTCTTTACTACGTCCTTTCAATAACGCAGCCATTGCGATTACATAACTCGCTGCAGCATCCCATGCTACGGGGTGTGCATGAGTCAGCTTAGCATCTTCTGTAGCCAATACTCTTAATCTAAAATTACTCATTAGTGTTACGTCTAAAATGTCAATCTGACTCTTCTACATTCGAATTTCGAAATGCAATAGCCAGCGGTGAAATCCTCATCAAAGAGCCATTACTTAAACTTGTTGTGTTCAATTGTTGAACATTTTGCGAAATTTCTTCGTAAATTGTTCTTTTTTGCCCTACGGTTAATTCTTCACGCCAATTCGAAGTCAGAGGTTTTTCTAAACACGTAAAATTATCACCTGAAGGTGTAACTAGAATTTTACTTTAACGCTTTAAAGGGAGAGTTCAAACCATGACCAGGGGGTTATTGCACAAAATGAAAAGTGCAAAGTTGAACAAAAAAATGCACTTTTTTAGTGCATTTTTTTCAACTTTGCACTTTTACTTTTGTGCAATACCTCCCAGGTAGAAATTTTTTTAAATTAAAAAAATGATATTTCTAGGGTAAATTTTATGCGAAAAATCAATTGGAATAGGTTTCGAAGCGTGAAAAGCTTCCTTGATTCTGATTCAGGGAATGGAGGTCGTGTATTAAAGCGAAAATCGAAAAATTTGGATTTTTAAACAAAAAAAGACCCCTCTGAGGTAATTTTATGCGAGGAATCGATTGCGAATAACTCTGGATCATGAATACTTTTTCTTGACCTTGATTCAGGGAAGAATTCGATGTATTAAAAAATCCCTGGCATAAAATTACCTCAGAGGGGTCTTTTTTTGTTTAAAAATCCAAATTTTTCGATTTTCGCTTTAATACACGACCTCCATTCCCTGAATCAGAATCAAGGAAACATTTTCACGCTTAGAAACATATTCCAATCGATTTTTCGCATAAAATTTACTCTAGAAATGTCTTTTTTTTAAATTTGAAAAAAATTTCTACCTGGCCATGATTTGAACTCCCTCTTTAAATTTATGAAAACTTTTAAAAAACTGGAAATTTTTGAAAAATTGCAAAATTCTGACTTTTTTGGACCACCTTCGGGCGTACAAAAAATTCGAAAAGGTGAAGGCGAGGGTCAAAATTTTTTTTAAATGTCGCCAATCGACTCAGCTCGCCGAGAGCTCCAAAACTAGTACCATATAATTGAGATTTTTGGGTTTGACCCATGGTCAAGTGGCTAACGCGCTCGGTATTAACTCATAGGGCGAGGGTTTCCCCAGTTTTTTATTTTGTTGCCAAAATCCATGAAAATTTTTGTATATCCATATTTTTAAGTGGGGAACACTATGGCGATATTATTTATTCATGAAAACTTTTGGAAAATTGAAAAATCGCATTTGTACAATTTTTTCGATTTTTCCAATTTTTCAAAAATTTTATGAAAAATTAATAGCGCCACCGTGTTCCCTAAAAATATAGATATGCAAAAATTTTCATTTTGACAACAAAATAAAAAACGACTTTTGGGCGCGGGATCGAACCCTATGAGTTAATGCGCGTTAGCCACTCGGCCATGAGAAAATCCCCTAAAACCCCATGATATGGTACTCGTTTTAAAGCGCTCGATTGGCGACAAATTGCAAAATTTGTCAAAATTGAAAAATTCGTCAAAAATCTCAAAAAAGATATTTTTCAATTTTTTCAAAAGTTTTCTCGGAAAAATAATAGCGCCATCGTGTTCCGCGCATAAAATGTGGAAATGCAAAAATTTTTATGACTTTTGACAACAAAATTTAAAAAATGACTTTTGGGATCGAACCCGCGCCCTATGAGTTAATACCGAGCGCGTTAGCCACTCGGCCATGGGTCAAACCCAAAAATCCCCATGGTACTCGTTTTGAAGCTCTCGGCGAGCTGAGTCGATTGACGAAATTAATTTTTAATTTTGACCCTTGCCACCACCTTTTTCCTCTTTGGTGCGTCGCGAATTTCTGGTTACTCCACGGTAAAATAAAGTAAAAGTCTAGATATAACATACCAGAAATAGTGGAAATACTTGAAAGCAGCGCTTTCTCAGTTGTCGATCCAGAAGTTTTTGGGCATGTTATGCATAGCCAATAAGAATAGGCACAAGCTACATCAACTTTGTCATAGCTCTGTTTTGCAACGCATGATCTAGCCAAACATAAAGCCATTTCGGAATCATCTGTGAACTAAACAAATGGGCATAGAATCGAATGGAACGAAACGAATGAAATGGTACGAATGAAACGATGTCATTTCCAGACGGCGCTCGGAAACGGGTTTGAATTTGCCTGAATATTGACACGAAAACCCTGAAAACGATATGAATGAAACGATAGAATAAAGTGGTACGAATGAAAACGTTACGAATGAAACGAATACAAATGAAACGATCGAATAAAACGATGTCATTTCCAGACGGCGCTCGGAAACGGGTTTGAATTTGCCTGAATATTGACACGAAAACCCTGAATTTAGTTTCGAGTCGTTTCATTCGTATCGTTCCACATCCTTTTCGTTCCATTAGAGCCTATGTCAAAAAATGGCATCTTGATTTGTTTTTTAAAAACAAGCCTTACTTGACCAGGCCTAATAAACGGTGGATCACTTCCAAGTATAGGCAAAATTTGTGCTCCAACTAAAGAATTTCTTTTTTGTCGCTTTTCATAATTCATTTGCTCAATAGCTGTTTTGGCGTCTAAGCCCTCATAGCGAACACCTAACGCGTCTCCAATAATTTGGCCATAAAATGCTCCATAAATACGTTTCATTTCTTCTTCAACCATTTCACAAATATTTTAAAAAAAGGAAAACTTTTGGAGCTATACTTCGGCTCTTATACCCTCATTGAATGTGGTGTCTAAAATCGAAAAATTTTATTTTTCGAAAATTTCTCAAAAATCACCCTATTAGGGTAATTTTATGCGGCGAATCGATTGCGTGCATCCCCGAACCCTGAAAATGCTTCCCTTACACTGATTCAGGAAAAAGTTATGTTTTTGAAGCGAAAATAGTCATTTTCAAAAGCCCAATTTTTCCCTGAATCAGGTTCAGAGAAACGTTTTCATGTTTAGGGAATGTGCGCAATCGATTTTCTGCAGAAAATTATCCATAACAGGTTCATTTTTGAGAAAATTTCAAAAAATAAAATTTTTCGATTCTAGGTTACGTTTAATGGGGTATAAGAGCCGAAGTCGCTCCAAATTTTGTCCACTCTCTACAAATCGATTGACACAACAAAGAAATGAACATTTGCACTATAAATAAGCAAATATTGCACAACAATAAACGTATTACGTCTCTTTTTTATATTGCACAATAAATAAACATCACTAAAACAAAGCGTTCTTGGCATTCTATTCGGTTGTTCAATAAGTTGCAATATTGAAACTCAAATTTTTCTGAAAAAGTCTGTATATTGACACGAAAACATGACTTATTCTCAAAAAGACCTATTGGATCGTATTCAACATATACTCTTGCCTAAAATTGAAGAAAATTTTGTATCGCACTACTTTTTGGTCTCCGGAAAACTGTTTTCGACAAAAAAAATTTTCAGTATTATGTAAGAGTTATGCTGAATACAACCCAATCAGTCTTTTTGAAAATAAGTTATGTTTTCGTGTCAATATACAGATTTTTCCCAAAAATCGGGGTTTTTCAATGTTGCAACTTAATTTCCAAATGTTGATATCTGGCTATATTAGTCGATTTTGACGAAATTTTCAACCGTACTAGGAGTTTTCTAGGCGAGGAATGCGCTTTGCCGAGGCATGAAAATGCTTATCTGATCCTGATTCAGGGAAAATGACCTGTTTGAGCCATTTTAAGGATATCCATCTCCAGTGATCAAAATCAAACAATTCCTTCAGATTCGTGTTCTCCATGTCGAAAACCCTCCGAATACAAAATTTCAGTCAATTTGGAGACCTTTTTGAAATTCGATTTTTTTTACCCCAAAGGNATATCTGGCTATATTAGTCGATTTTGACGAAATTTTCAACCGTACTAGGAGTTTTCTAGGCGAGGAATGCGCTTTGCAGAGGCATGAAAATGCTTGTCTGATCCTGATTCAGGGAAAATGACCTGTTTGAGCCATTTTAAGGATATCCATCTCCAGTGGTCAAAATCAAACAATTCCTTCAGATTCGTGTTCTCCATGTCGAAAGGGTCAAAAAAATCGAATTTCAAAAAGGTCTCCAAATTGACTGAAATTTTGTATTCGAGGGTTTTCGACATGGAGAACACGAATCTGAAGGAATTTTTTGATTTTGACCACTGGAGGTGCATACCCTTAATATGGCTCAAACTGGTCATTTTCCCTGAATCAGGATCAGACAAGCATTTTCATGCCTCGGCAAAGCGCATTCCTCGCCTAGAAAACTCCTAGTACGGTTGAAAATTTCGTCAAAAATCGACTTATATAGCCAGATATCAACATTTGGAAATTAAGTTGCAACATTGAAAAACCCCGATTTTTGAGAAAAATCTGTATATTGACACGAAAACATGATATAAAAAATCACATCTTTCTTTTGATGCATTAAAGAGGGTAACATTTATGGGGTATTCTCGAAAAATCGAAACAAAATTTTCCGATTTTATTCTAAAAGCCGACTTTTTAGGGTAATTTCTTCTAGGCGAAAAATCGATTGCGCGTATTTTCGAAGCGTGAAAAATTAAGTTTGACCTTGAAAATCAGGATAGAACTATTTTAAAAACCGACTTTTTAGGGGGCGTAACATTTATGACATATTCTCGAAAAAACGATAAAAAATTTTTTCTAAAAAGGACTTTTCTAGGCCTAATTTTATGCGAGGAATCGATTGCATGCATTATCGAGGCGTAAAAACGCTTCCTTGACCCTGATTCAGGGAAAAAAGTTCGTTTTTTGAACCAAAAACTGCCATTTTCGATGTCTAGACGTCGTTTTCATGTGTCGAAAATGTGCGCAATCGATTCCCCACATAAAATTAAGTCTAGAAAGGTCCTTTTTAGAAAAAAATTTTTTCGCGTTTTTTTCGAGAAAACGCCATAAATGTTACGCCCCCTTGAAATTAGATTCAATTTTGTTATCCCCTTGTTTTGAATTTTTGACATTTTCTCGGTAATATAAGAACTCTAAACCACATGAAAATGATTGAAAACAAAGAATTTAAATTTTTTCGTTTCAATAAACAATTCTTCTTTTAATTCCTGATTCAATCGGAAAATTTTATAACGGAAAAAAATCTTTGACGAAAAAACTTCTATACATTCAAAAATTACAATTTTGTTTCGATCATAACTTTTTATCGTTAGATTTTCAGGTGGTGCCGTAAAAACAAAAAATGCTTCAAATTTTGTGCTCTTTCACATGGCATCATTTCCCCAAAAGTAGACTGGTCCTTTAAAGCCGTAATTAAACCATGAAAACAACGTCTAGACATCGAAAATGGCAGTTTTTGGTTCAAAAAACGACTTTTTTTCCCTGAATCAGGGTCAAGAAAGCGTTTTTACGCCTCGATAATGCATGCAATCGATTCCTCGCATAAAATCAGGCCTAGGAAAGTCCTTTTTAGAAAAAATGATTTATTCGCAAAAATTCTGTGTATTGAAACGATTTTGAATTTTGAAACCTGAATTCAAAATTTTATTGCCTGCACACTACCTTTAATTCAAATTTGAATTCTAACGACGGAATAGTGTTGCCCATGGCCAAAACTATATGGGTTGATTCAAAAGTTCTCGAACTTCACTTTTCACTTCTTAACTTTAAAGACGAAGATTAGTTAGTACTAACTAATCCTGATTTCTCCGCCATATGACCACTCAGGGATCATCAAAACTGCTATATAAAGATCCATGTTTCTTTTCGTTTCAATGTACACGTTGCCTGATTCAATAGAAAGTTCCGTGGTAGCCAAAACATTTTTTGACTATACATAAAATCAGTCACCAAAACGTCGTATTTTTTTAATCTTATAATGTCTAGCTAGGTTCTCTTCAATACATTTCCCCTGATTCAAGTGGAGAACTCATTCTGGACAAACATGCTTTTTCGAGCATAATTTATTGCTATTTTTGTATATTTTAAAATTTCTTTATTACATAAATACTCCATATCGACAATTACTTATAAGAAAAACAAAAACACTGATTTTAGGCCTCAATTTGTTGCTTCACATTCATGCTAGCCTCGCATGATATTTGGCCATTCAACCTTGTCAACTCATGCTGAATCAGACTTCCGTTCAATTCTCGACTCATTTCTATTAACTTATTGTTGTTATTGTGCTTAAAGTTCTCATTCTGGACAACATGGTTTTGCTTTTCGATGAAGGAAGCTTTTGGGATTGGTAGACCGACAAGCTTCCATAGCCACTTGTAAGGAACCTTTCTATAGTCTAAAAATGCACCGACTGCATGAGAATCAATAATGGGTATATTGGATTCTTGAAATTCTTCATTCACCGCTTTTATTACGTCGAGGTTAAGGCCTTTGCTGAAACAAATTAAGGTTCGAGAATAGTATTAAAAAATCACCTGCATTCTTTTACTAACGCACTATAAAAGTTCAATTTGGAAGCATCACGAGTTGTATACGCGACACAAATTTCATAGGCAAGGCCACAAATAAATAAGATATCGATTTTCTCGGAACGTAGCAAGTCTTCAAGCTCCGTTCTAAAAATTATGAAAAAAATGGAGGAGCTACTACATAATAGGGGGCACCCACGTGAAAAAATTTTCAGGAAATTTTTTCTGATAATGACACTTCTTGGGGTAAAAACATGCGGGAAAATCCGAATTTACATTTACGAAGCGAAAAATGCTTCCCTGATGCAGGGAAGACCTGTGTATTGAAGCGAAAAGTCGCAAAAATGCGATTTTTCGACTTTCCGCTTCAAGTTACAGGCCTTCTCTGAATAAGGAAATGTTTTTTCACTTCGAAAATGTCAAATTCGGATTCTCCGCACGTTTTTACCCCTAGAGTGTCATTTTCAGAAAAAATTTTTTTCACGTGAGTGGCCCCTCTATTGTGTAGTAGCTCCAAAATGGAAAAGCTTCATGAGATAGAAAATAGGACTAGAAGTTAAAGGAAACGATTCAGGTTCGAGTCTACTTGACGTCGATTTCTTTTGGCAACATTCAAAATTGATAAAAAATTTTGCATATGGGTATTTTTATGCGAGGAAACGATGGTAATAATATTTTTTCATAAAAAAATTTAAGAAATATTTTTTTTTTAATTTTTATGAAAATTTTGACTTTTTTGGAGTTTTTAACAAGTTTTTATGAAAAAAATATTATTACCATCGTGTTCCTTGCATAATATTCAAAAATTTTCATCAATCTTGAATGTTGCAAAAAGAAATCGACGCCAGGTGGACTTAAAGCTGAGACGGTCTATCCTTATGATGTGTGCGCCTTGGATCACTTGGACAAAAAGTTAGTAAGCCTTTACTCCAAAAAAGTCTCATTTGTAAACATTTGAAAATTCGAAATTTTCTAGTATGAGTTGGGGAAATTTTTCAATTTTCACCAAAATAGTCATTTTGTCACCAAAACTTGCCTCATTTTCTGAGGGTTTTCATATTAAAAGTTGCCGCTCTTTAAACTGAAAATCCTCATATAATGACAATTTTGAGTGAAAAAATGATCTTTGTTGAAAAAATTGAAAATTTTTGGATGGGCTCATCAAATCATACTAGTATCAAAATTTTTCTCCTTGTTCCCCCAATAAAATTTTGAAAAAACATTTTTTCATCAGTGACATAGCCAGAAATTTTTTATGGGGGGCCCTACCCGAAATTTTTTTAAAATTTACCTTGATCCCCCCCTTATGTTTTTTTCGAAATGTTTGGGTTTTTTTCGATTTTCATTGATCCCCTCTTTTTTTCGCACCGTAAGGCGCAAAAATTTTTTTATTGAAAAATTTGTGGTAAAGCAAAAACTAGCGCCGCAGGCAAAAAATTATTTGAAAATGCTTGTTTTTAAGCTGAAAACGCTCAGAAAATGAAACTTTTTAGTAAAAAAAAGTCAAAATTGGGACTTTTTTGTTGAAAATTGGAAAATTTTGGTGGAATCCTTGAACTAAAACAGAAAACTAGCGCTGTATGCAAAAAATTTTTTGTGAAAGACTTGTTTTTAAGTTGCTCAGAAAATGAAAATTTGGTCTTTTTTTGGTGAAAAATCATAATTGGAGACTAATAGAATTTTTGAAAATTTGGGAAAAACATAAGGGAGACCATTAGGAATTTTTTTCACTTTTTCCGTTATGGGGGAGTTCACCCCTTGTCTAAGTCACTGTTTTCTAAAAAATGTCGATTACATCTATTTTTGGTATCGGAAAAACTATGATAATGTTTAAAATGTTGAAAAAGTCAAATTTAATAGAAAATTTCGAGGTGAACGGGAAACTAAAGGAGTACCACAAAATGCATACTTATTTTCATAGTTGTTATCATAAAAAGCCGAATATGAGTCCACAAAAACATTCATGCCCTTTTTCACAAATCTAGCGTTTGGCACCCGAACCAATTCGGGACACAAATCTGCACCCCATGAATTTTGCACACAATGTGCTGGATACAAAGTCTAAATTTTATTTTTAAATATCTTTTTTAGAGTACAGGGTGTTCAATAAGACTTGTCCGATTTGAAATCATCATATCTCAGCGAGTTTATGCCCATTTTTCTTCATCGAGGTGTCGTTGTAAAGGCCATGTTTTGGGTTTTTATAACTGTTGATAAAAATCAGTCGAAACGGAGAGATTTTTGGGATTTTTTTCGCGCTGATAAACGCTCAGAAAATGTAACTTTTTGGTGAAAAAATGTCAAATTTGGGATCTTTTGTTGCTGAAAATTGGGAAATTTAGAACATTTTTGGTGAATCCATGAGCTAAAGCATAAAACTAGCACCACAGGCAAAAATGTTTTTTTGAGAAATGCTTGTTTTTTATGCTGAAACAAATATTTATTTTTAATATTGTAAATAGTGAATATATTGATTATACACTGGCATCAACACCGATTTAATGCTCTGTGGTAGGGGCATAGGTGCACAAGTAGGGACAAGGTTCCCATGATACGCCATGCGCGTCAAAAATTTTTGCTGAAAATCCTCATTTTTAGTTAGCAAAAACAACTTTTCCAGAAAATTTTTTTGGAAAACGCTTTTTTCAAGCTAAAAATGCTCAGAAAATTAAGATTTTTGTTTAAAAAAGTAGGAATTTTTGGACTTTTTTGATAGAAAATAGCAAAATTTGCATATTTTTATGTAAAAAAATCATGTCGTATTGGAAAATTTAGGACAATCTTGATGAAAAATAGGCAATTTTAGTGAAAAAAAATCATGTTGTATAATAAAAAAATCATGTCGTATTGAACAAATTTGACAAACGGACAATTTTGTGAAAAAATCATGTCGTGCCTAAAAAAGCATGTTGTATTGGAAAATTTTGATGAAAAATATTTGTAGAAAATATAGCGGTATATGGTGCCATACAAAAAACTTTTGGTATAGATAAAAACCGAGATATACAGGTTGATGACCTTTACAATGACACTTAGATGAAAAAAAACGAGCATAAACTCGCTAAGATGATTTCAAATCGGACAAGACTTATTGAACAACCTGTATTTTTTCATACTTGTGTACAACAAGGCTCGTCAAAAGTCACAGTGTCTAACGGCCTCAACTTTCTGGCCTTGTCTTCTTTGCGCAGCTTTCTGTCAGCATTCCGGCAATGTTCATGGAAAGAAATGTGATTGGATGGATGCCAGTCTAGTGTATAAACGACCAAATCGAACCCATTTTTTGAAAGCAATCGATTCAATGGCATGAGTGCTTCGCGCGGATCTTGTCGAGCTCTGCCTTTCTATAATAAAAAAAGAAATACCTGGAGCCGAGTTCGAGTGGTTGTGACTCCAAGCGGCACTCCCGAGCGACGCTCTTTCAATCAAATTTTGGTCAAAAAATCATTTTGTCAATAAAATCGAATTTTGGTAATAAAAATTGAATTTTGTTCAAAAAATGTATTAGTTATACTAATATTTTTTATTATTAATCCCTGCTATAGCTAACTTTTTTTGAAAAAATTGAAAATTTTTTTGAGGGGGTACTCTCATAAAAGTGGTGTCGACCGTCATCTCTCATAGTCCCCTACAATCAAGCATTCCCGAGATCGTCTGGACATACATACAGACAGACATTACATGTTTACAGGGTTTATTAAAAAAATCGGAATTTGGGCAATTTTTACATGCTTTTGGATCCGAAATTTTTTTCAAAAATCCTAAAAATGATCTCATAAGGGTAATTTTATGTGAGAAATCGACTGCGCGCATTCCCGAAGCTTGAAAATGATCCCAGATCCTGGTTGAATGCTCTACAAAAAATTCTCTCTAGAATCATTTTCAACAAAAACAGTTTTTTTTCTCCAAAATTGGGTCCTTTATCCAAACTAGTACCTCACTACACAATAGGAATTATTCCAAATTATTATAACTAACCTTTATAGCTAGAGACCCGGTTACAAAATCATTTTGAAAGTCAACTACGATGAGTGCACTTTTCAACGAATTTAGACGGTCTATTAAAACTGTGTTGAGAGCTCCTGTTTCAGATTCTGAAAGTTCACCATCTCTATCCTAAAATTACACGAGTATTAATAACTTTTTCAAGTCGTTTGATGTTTCGAATTTGTCATTTCGAAACGTTTTTTTATGTTTTTCAGGATTTCTCCAGAAATACAAAGCCAATCCTGATAGTTTTGGTGGCGTTAGAAAGATGGATTTCGTAGCAATCGAATGACACCAAAATCATGCCATAACTCTTTCTGGTTGAGGAGTTATTGCATAATTAGTAAAAAATATCAATTTTTTCGACACTTTTACTAATTATGCAATAACTTCTCAAAGAGTTATGATGTTGGTGTCATTCGATTGCTACGAAATCCAGCTTTCTAATGCCACCAAGACTATCAGGATTGGCTTTGTATTTCCGGAGAAATCAGCTCAAAAACATAAAAAACGTCTCGAAATGTCAAGTTTCGAAACATCAAACGACCCTCTTCTAGTGATGGGTCGAAATCGAACGAAAAAGACAAATTTCGTAGCGATTTCGTGCCAAATTTCGTCACGAAATCGCGACGAAATGTGTCTCGTAACTTTTTTTCTATGTATTTTCGTAAAAAGTAGTCAAAATAAAAGTTGTAGAACGCAATTTCTGTATTATTTTTGTTTTTAATGTCTTTCATAAAAACCTAAAGAAAAAATTTTGAGAACAATTTCGTTCGATTTCGACCCATCACTATCATTTTCCAAAACATACCACATCAAAATATTCGAATAATTGTCGAACATCTTTCTCCTCCGAAATAGCCCCGGAATCAATAATAAGACCAGAAATAAATTCACAGAAAGCCGAGAAGGTCAGACCCGGTAATTGATGCGGAATGCGGTGAGCCATTTCTAAAAAAAATACTTTAAAAAATATGGTAAGACTAGCGTTTACGGAAAATTTCAAAAACACATGAAATCAGTTTAAATGCTCCAAAAACGAAGGTGACCCAAAAACGAATTAGTTCCATTTTTATACACTTAAATCGTGTTTTATGGTCATTTCGCACGCATTTCAATTGATTCCATGTGTTTTTTCGTAAACGCTACTAATCTAACCAAAACTATTTTTAACTTTGAAAACAAAAATGTAGCCATAACATGACCATGTCTACAACAAAAAATCAAATCAACAACAAACCGAAAACGTGGGCATATTGGAAAAGCGCGAAGAGCAACAAACAAGGCGGGACTCGGACCAAGTCTTGCTCGATGAGATGCAAAAGGAAAAAAAGCGTCAACCCTCGTCATCCTTCCTTCGTTCCGGCAGCCTTTCTAGCGACTCTTTCTCTCATCTAACTAGCATGCATATTCAGGTTAATGCTAGCTTGAGCCGAATTGTTGAACTTTTGTTAAACAATCATAATATTTCAGTGTAAAAAAATCATCCTACTACATTACAGGGTGCTAAAAAAAATCGCCATTTGGTCAATTTTTGGCGAAAATTTTTCAAAAAATGAGTCATTTTTTCTTCCAACTGACTCATTTGGGGTAATTTTATGCGAGAAATCGATTGCACGCATCGAAGCACCTTGAAAACGTCACCCAGGATGAAATATCCGGCTCTAGGACATTTCTCAACGGACACTTCTCAACGAATTTTATAAAAATCGTTGAGAAATGTCCGGTTTTTATTGTGTTGATTTTTTATTGCCTTGAGTCCGTTGAGAAATGTCCTAGAGCCAAATATCCCAATTTTCGTATTTTCATTATTGCAAGGGCGCAAAAGTCTCCCTCCCCCCTTTCGGCCATGTGTTTTTTGGACCCAGATCATACTTGGGCAAGGGGGAGGTGCCACCTCCCCTGACCCATTCACTCAAAAGGCCGAAAAATAGGGGGACCACCTCAAAATTTCGCAAAATCCAAAAATCTTAAGTTAAAAATACCATTCGTGAAAATTTTTCGCCGGTGGCAAGGAGGACCACCTCACCAAGAACTCCACACCCTCCCCCTTGCCCACCTATGACCCAGATCGAGGCGAAAACGGCCTATGTGCCGCTAATTTTAACGCAGAATATCTTCAAAAAATTTATTTAAGATTTTTGGCGAAGAAACCGGAGAAATCTGGGCTACACACTTGGTGTCCTCTCCTTGTAAAATAAAAATTCCGATCCTGATGGGATAGGAATCCGCGCCTATGATGAATCCATAAGGCCATGTGCGCCCAGCTAAAAAACAAAGACGGTATTCTTTATAAAGTCTGTTTTTTCGCAAATACCGAGTTGCGGATTTGTAGTTTCGAAAAAGTTTCAAAACGCCTCTCCTCCGTCAGTTTTCATCCGTTTTTGATGATCTTGAGCTTAAAAAAATCCTGAAAGCCTATTTTACAACGTTACGGACTGACTTTGTGGATTTTTATTTTCTAAAAAATAGTTTTCTTGATATCTTTGCAAACATAAAATGAGGCAAAAAGAAATTTTCGCCGCCAGGATTTGAACCTACGCCTTCGGAATAGAGCCCAAACTACAAATCCGCAACTTGGTATTTGCGAAAAAACAGACTTTAGCTCGACAAGACGAACAAAAGACACCAAATTGATTCAATTTGATATTGTTTGGGTTATTGAAACGAAAACCCTGCTTCAGTGTTTAGAATCACTCCATGAGTATAGTTTAAACACATCACATCATGTTTATTTGATCAAGGCATTTCGTTCTTTGATTTTTTAAGAAGGGAATAATAACGAATTAGTTGCTTATAGTCCTTTTTTTCGTCAAAGATTTTTTTCTTCTATAAAATTTTTCCGATTGAATCAGGAATTAAAAAAAGAATGGTTTATAGAAGAAAAATTTTATAGAAAGAAAAAAATCTTTGACGAAAAAAAGACTATATGACGTAACTGGCACCTGATAAAACACTTTCAAAATTTAGTTCCACTGCTTTCCAAACCTGGTGTTTGCTAACAATGTGCGTAGTATTTTTTTGTCATCAGGTGATGTGAATTGTGACTAACACAGGGGTGCCAAGTCTGCTGATTTTTGAGAAAAGTGCTGATTTTTCAATGTCAAAAATCTGATTTTTGAGATGCGAAATTTATAAGAAATATAATGGAAAATTAGCATTCTGCTCCTAAAATCCGAATTTTGAAGTCAGATTTTGAAAAAATTTTTTTGGCATCCCTGGACTTTATCCTAATTGTATATTTTTTCAAAAAAAATTTAAAAATTGGCTGGAATTTCTCGCATCAGGAGGACAACCCGGGCAATTGTCCCCCCTGAAATCGACTGAAGGCCGAAAAAATGCTATTTTTTTACCAGTTTTCCCCCGAAAAATTGGCATTTTTATATCATTTTTGGTCAATTGCCCCCTGAAATAAATTCCTGTATCGCAGACTTCAAAAAGAACATGGGCGAGCTAAATGACAAAGATCACCACTATCCATAAGTGATATCACTTGCTTTTCTAATTTGAAACTGGTAGAAACATATGACCCAATCTACCGTAATAACCACATTTGACAACGCAAACAGGAATGCCAGTTTATTCAAGCAAAAATTATTACATGTAACCGGAAATTACGCCGAGCTAAATTCGAAGAAAGCACTTTGAAAACATGTCTCTAACGAAAGATAAAGTTGAAAAGACCAGTCCAGTTTTGAATAAAAATTTTTATACAAAAGTTCATGTTGTGGCGATCAACTTTTGCTTTGGAAGTAAATTCGAATTCGTTAACCCCTTGAAGATAAATGAGAAACAAAATTGCATGAAAATTTTAAACGAGTTTGTGTACTGAAACGAAGTGCCTGATCATCAATATGGTCTGTGTATTGAAACGATTTCTATTTATTTTTTGTTGACAATCGATTGTACTCAAGAAGAGCTACCCAACGAGTGGTCGATGTCCATATTTCGTATGTTGGGAAGTAGTGATAAAAAGTAGAAGCTGTAGGGCCGTAAAAAAACAATTTTTTGGCCCTATTTTTTTATCTCCGCTTTTCAACATACGAAATATGGACATCGACCACTCGTTGTATAGCTCTTCGTGAGTACAATCGATTGGCAACAAAAAATCAATAGAAATTGATCAATCGTTTCAATACACCAATCATATTGATGATCAGGCACTTCGTTTCAGTACACAAACTCGTTTAAATTTTTCATGCAATTTTGTTTCTCATTTATCTTCAAGGGGTTAACGAATTCGAATTTACTTCCAAAACAAAAGTTGATCGTCACAACGTGAACTTTCTTATAAAAAAATTTTGTTTCAAAACTTGACTGATGCTTGAAATTTTTATTTAAAAAAATACGAAAATTGCCTTTTTACAATTAAAAACGCTTACAACCAAGGTTATCATGTATTTATCTTTGTTGGTTGGGATTATTTGGAGGCTGAGCAGATGCTTGTTGTTGCCGCAACTGTATGGAATTCACTGTTGGCTGTTGTGAAACCTGTGCTGGTGGCTGTGTAGATTGCTGTTGCTGAAGTGCACTTATACTGGTTAAGCGTACCGATCGTTGGGGCTGTTGATAAGCCGCATTACTGGCATAAAAGCGGGTAGCTAAAATAGTTTAACAAAAATTTTGGAACATTTTTTGCTTTTACGACACTACTTTTTTTCGAAAAGTAGTGTCGTAAAAATTGAAAAACTTGGAAAAAAATTCGAAAAAAGTAGTGTCGTAAAAGAATTTTACGATATTACTTTTCTAAGTTATGAGCGAAACAAAAAAATTTCAAACGAGTTTGAACATTAAAACGAAGAGCCTGCGCTTGAAATTAATTTTTGCTTAAAATATAAAAACATATTAGGTTTATTTAGAAAACAAAAGACGGCATTCGTTATAGCTCGATGAGACGAACAAAACGACACCAAATTTATCCAGTTTGATAATTGTTTTGGGTTATTGAAACGAAAACCTGAATCAAGGTTTTCGTTGCAATAACCCAAAACAATTATCAAATTGGATAATTTTGGTGTCGTTTTGTTCGTCTCGTCGAGCTATAAGGGATGAACGCCGTTTTTTAAAATTTTATGATGTCCGGCTTTTCGCTTCAATACACTTTTCCTGATTCAAGCGCAGAAGATTTTCTAGTACATATATTCTTACCCTGATGAGCTCCTCTCGGCACCCCTTGTCCTTGGTGCACTTGTTGTGCCGGCTGCAACTGATATCCAGTTAGATGTGCAGCGCCAACTCGACGATAATTCCCTCCTGTACCGGCCGGAATCATCCTCATTTGCGGCTGGCCTTGCGCCGTCTGCCCCTGTGCTTGCTGCGAAGTTCCACTAGCCGAAACGGTTTGGAGTTGAATAGCGCCACCAGTTGCGGCACTTCGAACGAATTGAGTATGCGTATAGGTGTTCGGTGTTGTGCTCCCGGTTGTTCCAGCGGAGGCGATTTGGATCGTGTGCGTTGCTGGACCAGTGGTGTATTGTTGAGTTTGTTGAGCAGCGGAGGCTTGGCTGACAGCTTGAGTCGAATAGCGAACATGCATTTGGGTGGTTCCTCGAGGGACATTCGAAGGGGTCTATAATTGGAGAACTTTTTTTAAAACGATACGGATGAAATGATATAATGGAACGAAACTAAATACAGGGTTTTCGTGTCAGTATTCAAGCAAATTCAAAAGACGATATGAATGAAGCGAACACAAATGAAACGATTTCATTTCTAGACGACGTTCAGAAATCGTCCGGAAACGGGTTTGAATGTGCCTGAATATTGACACGAAAACCCTGAATTTGGTTTATGAATAATTTTGGCATCTGTAAATAATTGTTAACAAACCTGTTGGTATTGATAGGCCATAGTTTGCGGTTGCTGTTGTTGCGCCTGTGGTTGCTGCTGCTGTTGAATTTGTGCCGCTTGAAGCTGTTGTGCGATTGTCGGCGCCTGCTGATGAATCGTTCCGCCGCTGCTAGCCTGCTGCTGCTGTGCCGAAAACGGGCTCAGCGTCGTCACACGTACTGAAGTCGTCCCTGTGCCTGCCACAAACTGTCTTTGATGTTGTGGAGATTGCCGCATCTGTGTAATCGAGATTGGCTGTGCTTGTTGTGTTGCTGCTGGATGCTGTTGTTGTTGCTGGATAGGTTCTTGGTGCTGAATTTGCTGAACTCGTTGATGCACAAAGCTGGGTTGCTGACGTTGCTGTGCCACATATGTTTGAACGGGTTGGGGCTGCTGTTGTTGCTGTTGAGTTGAAGCTGCAGGTGTTTGAGAGTACTGTACGGATTGTTGCGGAGCTTGCACTGCATAAGTTTGTTGGGGGTAATTCTGAACTTGAGAATAAGTTGCTGCTGTTTGTTGTTGTTGGCTTTGTGAGTAAGCTTGTTGTGGAGCATATTGAGCTGTGGTAGTCTGGTATTGTTGTTGTTGTTGAGTGGAGGCTTGATAGGTTCGAGAAGGAGTGGTCGGTGGCGGGTGTTGTGGTGTTTGCAAGATTTGTTGTGGTTGAATAGCCTGTTGGTATTGTTGTTGAGTGGTGGGCTGCATAGGAGAAGCAGCGCGCGTGGATTGCTGCTGGAATTGGGTGTTTGTGCCAGCTGGTGCTAAGTGTGATGCGCTGAGTCGAGATGGAGATTGGCTGATGCCATGTGGTAGCTGTTTGGTTACGATAGTCATCTAAAAATAAGTTAGTTGGACTCAAATTCTTCCCCTTAACATTATGAAAATATCCTCCCACTTTGATTTTATTGAATTTTTTCACGATTTTTTATGCTTTTCAATTAAAATACGCATTTTTAGATTCAATGGCACGAGGAAATAAGCTTTCGGATTTCGAAAAATTGAGACTTTTCATGAACAAGGAAAGAGTAATCGGCAGATTGCACAGTTTTTGGGTCGATCTCACAAAGTTATGGACAGTTACTTGAACAATCCGGTGGAACATGGCAAGAAGAAGCCTTCTGGTTGTCCGAGCGAGAAAAGTGCCGAATTTACCGTGCAGCGTTGAACTCAACCAAGAAAAGGGCAGTATCACTTTTCGTACAATTGTTTTTGTACGGTACTTTTCGTACAATTATTTTTCGTACGGACTTTTCGTACAGGTACAAAGGGGGGGGGGGCAAAAGTCCTCGCATAAGGGGCTGTATATCCTCGCATCAATTGATCCTTAGACGAGGACTTTTCGCCCCCTTGGCGAGTAATTTTGCCCCCCCCCCTTTTGTATTTGTATAAAAGTACCTGTACGAAAAGTCCGTACGAAAAGTACTTGTACGAAAGTTCGTACGAAAAGTACCTGTACGAAAAATAATTGTACGAAAAGTGATACTGCCAAGAAAAGCATCAAGATCATAAGTGACTTGGACCTGAATGTTGCATCAAAGACGGTCCGACGAGCAATTGCGTAGAATCCCATGCTTGTTTGCAGCAAAATGAAACGGTCACCAGCACTTACGAATGATTATCGACTCGATTTTGCGCGACAGAACATGAACAGAGATTGGTCTAAGGTAGGTTCTTTTGGGGTCTCTTAGGGGTTGGTCACAAGAGCTCACTGACATTGTTTAGGTGATTTGGAGTGACGAAAAGAAGTTTAACCAAATGGATCAAGATATTATTGGCATGATCTGAGGAAGGAAAAACGCGTTTTCTCGAAACGTAACTGGAGGCGGTAACGTGATGGTTTGGGCTGCCTTCAACTCTATTGGAAGCTTCGATTGGCATTTGTAACGAACATAATGGATTCACCTTATTACGTGAGCGTCCTCCGGCACTGTCTGCGTCCGTTTTACCAACGTCACCCGAGTGGAAACTTCGTTTTTGTCCAAGATAACGCACCGATCCACGTCAGTCGAGTAACTACGGCTTGGTTTAACGCAACGAAAGCGATTTATTGGGTTGGCCTGCTTGCTCTTTCGACTTAAACGTGATCGAGAATCTCTGGGGAATCCTTGTGAGACGAAATTATGCCGAAAATAAACGCTACAGCACTGTACAAGAGCTAAAAGACGCAATTTGGCAAGCTTGAGTGGATATCGACCAAGAAACGATTGACAACTTGGTACACAGCATGGAAAATCGTATTTTCAAGTTGCCTGCTTGCTCTCCCGACTTAAACGTGATCGAGAATCGCCGGGAAATCCTTGTGAGACGAATTTATGCCGAAAACCAACGCTACAACACTATATAAAAGCAGGCAAGCTTGGGTGGATATCGATCAAGAAACGATCGACAACCTGGTACAAGCATGGAAAATCGTATTTTTCAAGTTATTAACCGTAATAGAAGTGCTACAGATTATTATTTTACCTGTGGTGTCAACGTTTCTGTGATCGAAGTATTTTGAGTCATGGGCGACTGTGGCCTGATCGGAGACATCGTAATCAACGGAGTTTGTAAATTTGTTGCTAAATTGATTTCTAATCTTTGTTTTTCCTACAAGTTTCCTTACTTGGCGCAAATCTGGGATGTGTCTCTTGAACATGCTTGTGCAAATTTGCCATCGTTTTGTAACTTTTTGGGCAATGCTGGCATTGATACTTGGTCACTCTAACATTTTAAAATTTTTTTGCTACTATGATGAAGTTACCTAATGGGAGATGCTGCCAAAGAGGCTGGATCTGGAAGTGGGATTCTGCTAAGGATGCCTTCTTCTGATGCACTTAAGCCAACATTTTGAGCTTGGTGTGAAGTTCGCATGTGGTTTCTTAAAAATAAAATGTAGCCATAAAATGATAGAAATGGGTAGTTGAATCACTCAGCAGTGGCGTAAATAGATCGAGAAACGGGTGCAGTACTGTATTTAAGAGACAGAAAAATTGAGAAATCGAAGATCCCAGACGACAAAGTTGGAAAGTTCGAGCGGCATCCCCGAAGCGTGAAAATGATTCAGGGAAGGTGGTGGGTGTATTGAAGCGAAAATGGGCTATACCCACTACTTTGTTTGAATCAGGGTCAGGGAAAACGTATAAATAATTACTTGAGTCCCTGAAGATTCTTATACCCCTTTTTACAGCCTTCATAAGTACACCGAAATTTGCGATGATCCTCCCTAAAATAATCATTCTTATTAGACTCTAATCTTGTTTTTACGGAATCTCTGATGGTGAATGAATGATATGCCCAAGTTCATCTGGTCTTGAAATAGCTAAAAATAATCTTTTTACACAAAAAATAAAATCCCCATATTAAATGACCTCGAATCGCTGGTCTTTTTGGAGAAATGGCTCTTGGAGTTTGCAATGGAGACACTTCTCTCTTGCGATAATAATTGAACGAGACTACTCGCTGCAATGGTTTAATCGGTGTTACTACTTTGCTCTTTGGATATGGTTGCAATCTAAAGGTTGTATCCAGGACCGTATCCAGGATTTTCAAAATTTGAAGACTTTTAAAATGAAGCATACGTATTCAGCGAAAAATTTTTTTTGAAAAAAAATTTATTGACTTCACTCCTTGGCTGTAGGGTCAAAAATCGACAAAGTCGGAAAATCGATTTTGTCGATTTTTGACCCTACAGCCAAGGGGTGAGGTTAAAAAATTTTTTCGATTAAAAATCGTCTTCAAACTCATATATACCGTAAAACTTCTAATAGAACCCCATGGGGCTCTATTAGAAGGTGTTAAGAGACGATATCTCGAAAGTTCGAACCTAGTGTTAACCGGCTCGAGTGCCATTTAATTTGACTTTATTTAGTGAGATTAACGCATGGGAAAGTTTTTGAAAGTCATTTCGTGTCAAAATTCGAAATTCCAAAAATTCAAAACCTTATCCGAAGATCAAAAACCTGATTTTACGTTAATTTTTTGAATTTTCTAACCTGTCTAAAACACCCTAGATAATTTTTTTCGGCCAAAATCTCTATCTGGGCGATGTATTCCAATATGGAGAACATTTCTAGCGTAGTTTCGAAAAAATCCGAGAAACTTCGATTTTTTGAGCCTTTTTACATGGTGGCCGTAGTGAAAAAAATTTTTTCTCGGATTTTTTCGAAACTACGCTAGAAATGTTCTCCATATTGGAATACATATGCCAGATAGAAATTTTGGCTTAAAAAAATTATCTAGGGTATTTTAAACAAGTTAGAAAATTCAAAAAATCAACGTAAAATCGATGGTATTGAGCTTCGGACAAGGTTTTGAATTTTTGGAATTTCGAATTTTGACATGAAATGACTTTCAAAAACTTTCCCATGCTTTAATCTCACTAAATAAAGTCAAATTAAATGGCGCTCGAGCTTTTTAAGCTACGGCCACTTAGGCTTGAACCTTCAAGATATCGTCTCTTAATGGTTGCTCTTTTAAAAATCGAGTTTAAATCGGATTTCTTCGAGCGACCACTTTTTGGGTAGCTACTGTAGAAAAGAACGTTCTATAAAAGAAATTATTGAAAAATATTTTATTTTCGCTGAGTTATGGCCTTTTGAATTTGAAAAAATGACATTTTTTCAAAAAATCATATCTCCGTGAAATCGAAGTCATTGTCAATAATTTCTTTTACATAATGTTCCTCATACACTTAGCTATCCAAAAAGTGGTCGCTTGAAGAAAATCGACTCAATTTTTAGTTTTGGTGGATTTTTGAATGTAAGGCTTAAAATTGTTTAAATTTTAAAAAAATTCAAAAGGCCATATCTCGACGAAAATAAAATATTTTTCAATAATTCTTTATATAGCATATTCCCTATCCTCAGGGCTATCCCAAAAGTGCTCGCTCGAAGAAATCCGATTTAAACTCGATTTTTAAGAGAATTTTTACGTTTACATGGGGTTCTATTAAAAGTTTTACGGTAGGCTATCCGAATACGTATATTTCATGCTAAAAATCTTCAAACTGCAGATTTTAAAAATCCTGGATACGGCTCTGGTTGTAGCAAACATTAATTTTTTGCATTCAACATACCGGCATAATAAGCTTAATGGAATCGGCGCGGAAGAAGGAGCTTTCATTGGTGATTCTTGAGTAATGATCGTGGGCGTGTTGTTTTCACTGCCTTCTTTTTGTGAGTCTAAAGCATCTCTACATTTTTTGTTAGGTTAAAATAGTCAAACCTGCGATGCTCCCATTGGATTCGTGCTCTAGCTTTTCTACTTCCGATTTTTCAATTTCAGCTAAAAATGTTTGATGTTAGAGTTGGACGAAAAAGGGCGGTTTTGCTTCAAAATTCATTATATAAAAAATCAGGAGCTCTATATACAAAGGGGGGCACCCACATGAAATTTTTGTCTGGAAATGACCTGTGTGGGCCTTAGTGAAGGTTCGTTCTCATGTAATGTATAGTTCAAAAAAAACAACAACAACGTACGAATGTGGGTATCCTCGATGTGATAGATGAGATCATACATGTTCGCATAGTATAGCCCGCAGTCATCATAAGGACATTGGTTTCTGCTCAACATTTTTGGTTCGCTCCCTCAAAGAGTTGATTTTACATCTGAGATTGATAAAAAATTACAAGCCCTTAAAGAGAAGCTATTCTTTTTAATTTATCTGCACTCAAATATGGATGAGCATTAGAGAGAAATTTTGAATTTTCTACTTGTTTGAAAGGGAAAACAAGGGCTCTTAATAAACATAACGTTTAAGGGAGAGTATCTTTTATGGCTGGGTAGAAAATTTTTTTAAAAGACCTTTCTAGGGATAATTTTATGCAAAAAATCGATTGTGCGCATTACCGAAGCTTGAAAAATGCTTCTCTGACCCTGAATCAGAGAAATAAGAGTGTATTGAAGCGAAAATATAAAAATTTTCGATTTTTCTTCTGAAAAACATCGTTCTAGGGGTAATTTTAAGCGAGAAATCGATTGCTTATTTAAAATGTTCGGAATCGTTGTAGTTTCTGAGATAATTGCGTTTGAAGTTGGAGATTTTTGAAATCTGTATATTACAACGAAAACGTAAACGCAGTTAAAATTAGTCCCTGAATCAATAAAAGTTGTGTATTGACGCGAAATTTTTTTTAATTTTGTTTTTCATCGACTTACGAAAATTGCTAAGTTTTGAATTTTCGCGTAAATACACACAACTTTTATTGATTCAGGGACGAATTTTCACTGCGTTCATGTTTTCGTTGTAATACACAGATTTTTCAAAAATCGCCAACTTCAAACGCGATTATCTCGGCAACGATAGCGATTCAGAGGTTATCGTAAAAACAAAAAATGCTTAATTTTTCATAAACAAGAAGGTTCCGTGGTAGCCAAAAAAAATTTCGACTATAGGTACAATATAATGGTATCCCCAGATTCTATGCTTTTTGTACATCCATAGTATATAACATTTGAAAAAAATTAGATGCATATGTGTGTGTATCTTTATGGGTAATTGGTATTGACGAGTTAATTTAGTGCTTTTGGGTGTTTCTCCATCGGTGCTGGTTTTTCAAGTCTCGAAACATTCATTCGACTGGGCGGATAATCTCTCAAATCGGTGATGAACAGCCGTCTCAAACAGTCCACTCATTTCGACCGCAATGAAGCCCACTTTTCGATGTAATTTTTAAACCCATCATCTCGGTTCCGGTATTGCTTTCACTCCGACTTTCTTCTTCCCTATCAAGATAATTTTTCAAGGTCTTTTTTGCTTTTATTATGAAATTTTTGGAGCTAGTTCACGTTGTTGGGAGGCACTTATCATGGTCAAAAAGTCGAAATTTTTTCTCTTTTAAAATCAGTCCGAAAATAAAGAAAAAAATTTCGACTTTTTGATCATGACAAGTGCTTCCCAAGAAGTGAACTAGCTCCAAATTTTTAAATTAAAACCAGGGATGCCAAGAACATTTTTCCAAAATCAACAAATCTGACTATAAAAAATCAGATTTTAGGAGCAAAAATCAGCAAGATGCTAATTTTCCATTATATTTCTTATAAATTGGGCAAAATTTCGCATCTCAAAAATCAGATTTGACACTGAAAAATCATCATTTTGCTAGATTTGATGGGTGCGTTCCTAAGTTGAACCATACGGATCCGTACTGATCACTGTCAACCATACGATCAACCGTGAACCGTACGGCTTCCCATGGCCCCGTAGGCCATCTGTACGACGGGTGGCCTACGGGGCCACGGGGAGCCGTACAGTTCACGGTTGACAGTAATCAGTACGGATCCGTACGGTTCAACTTAGGAACACACCCGACATCTAAAAATCAGCACTTTTCTCAAAATTCAGCAGACTTGGCACCCCTGATTAAAACCTATCTGCAAGGTCCTAAGACTAGTTGTATAACAAAATATAATGGGCGAAATTTAATATCCTCTTAGAAAGAGTCACTTTTTGTTAGCTGCTCATATACACACAAGTTCTTCTTCTTCAACATGTATTTGTAATTCTCACTGAAAAAAAGTGCTCTTGTCTTGCGACCACAAAATATCACTCATCTCAACTATTATGACAAGCAAACGACCAGTTTCCTCACACCCGCAGTTTATTTTGTTCTCGACCTTTTTTTGAACCTCTTCATATAATCTAAAAATTGATGCAATTAATTTTTGACGAATTTTTCAATTTTTGATGAATTTGTCGATTTTTGACAAATTTTTCAATTTTTTTTACGAATTTTTCGATTTTCGACTAACTTTTCTATTTTAGACAAATTTTACGAATTTTTTACGAATTTGTTCAATTTTTGATGAATTTTTTTATTTTTGTCTAACTTTTCTATTTTTGACGAATTTTTCGATTTTTTACGAAAAAAATTTTTCCTAACTTTTGTTATAATGAATTTTTAACTTTTATCAATTCATTGATACACCCATCTACACCCCCTTCTTCGTGTATGTTCTGTAAAAAATGGTTGATACAATTTTTAGTGTTAGTAACGACCTATTCTTATTAACTATGGATTCATCTGAACAAATTGTCCAAAAACTTCGTTTTGATGCTGAAGATAGATTACCTCCGGCTTATTGGAGCCGTGTGAGGCAGCCAACTTCAGAAATGTGTTCATCAAAAAAGAAGACGTCGGAAGAGTCAAAATCTGGTTCTTTCAAAAAGATTGACCCTGAAGGTAGGGGTCTTATACTCATTTTTAGGAAAGGGAGTATAACAAATTTCCAAAAAGGGGGCAAAATTTTTCAAAAAAGGGACAAAAAGGAAGCATTATTTTTTCAAAAAGATTGCCTGAAACAAGGTTGGGCAAAATTTTTTATGCTTCGAAAATGCGTCCAATCAATTCCTCGTATGAAATTACCCCAGGAAAATGATTCTTGAACAAAAATCCAACATACCTTCCGCGAAAAATACTCTGTGTTGAAGCGAAAATTGCCTGAATCAGAGTCGGGCAATCGATTTCTCACATCAAAATACCCCTTATAAGTTATTTTTGAAAAATTTTCGTCAAAAAACGCAAAAGTACGGGTTTTTGGCTCATCTTGTACAACCCAATATTATGTAACTATAAAATTTTTGTTATAGATTGGCTCAAAGCTCCCGTATTTGTGCCTCGATCGCATCAAGTTCTAGCTGAAACTTTTGGCTTAGCCGATGCAATGGCGTTTCCCGAAGCCGGCTATTCGCCTGACTATCCAGAAAATACTGCATCTGAATTTTCGACGACTTCTTTGCCCGAGAACTATTGGTCACCTCCTAGTGAGAATTTCTCGAAGCCAAACAATGTTTCGTTACCGACTTATCCATCTTCTTCAGCCCCATTGCCATCTTTGATGAAAATTAGGACGAACCCAATTTCAAGTATGCGTTATTAGGGTTGGAGGGGGAAATTTTGACCGCGAGTTTGGATGTCTTTCTACTAAGCTTGATTTTCCCGCCAACACGACCACGCAGGGATGCATGTGAAAAACTATATAAAATCGTTGCTTTGTTGCAACTTCACCGATCATCGTTCGATCAAACATGGCTATCAATGTATTACAAGATTTCCGCTTGAACGATCTCTATGAGAAGATGCGACTTTTGGATGAAGAATTCGAAGACTGATTGACCAGTATGGGTCTTCTTCACAGAAATCAAATTTTCACCATTTTTCTGCAGTTTTCAGATTGTGGGAGTGCGCGCAATCGATTTTTCGCATAAAATTACCCCTAAATATTTCATTTTAAACATTTTTTCATGTACAATGATTAAAAACTCCAATTAATTGCCTTCATGGCGCAGTGGTAGAGCGTCAACCTCTAGGCCTAACATATCGAGGGTTCGAATCACACCTGAGTCGAATTGATTTTTCCACTTTTTTACATCATGAATTAAAAAAATTTTGCCACGACAACCAAAATAATTATAATAATTAAATTACAAATTTCTTTTTAGCCGCACTTCCAAGACACGGCCAACCACCACCATCTCCATCTTTATACAGTGTTCCTCCGCCACCTTCAGCCAATGTCCCAACATTCGCTCATTTGCCAGTCTCACGGCCGCCATTTTTGCCAACAACTCACCCATTCAGTTTTCTCCCTCGTGGCTATTCGGCCAATATTACTTCCATCAATTGTAAGTTGTTATTGTCCGAATTCTTCTACACTCGCCTATTTCCATGCATAACAAGGAGTACGCTAATTATAAGCAGGCCGTTTCTTCAGCGTTCCGTTCGCATTTCGGAAAATCGATGGACACACGAAAAATTACACTGTCGAAACAGCTTTGTTTTAGCTTTAAAGCTTTAACTAGTGTTGCTGGCACTGCCCAGCTGGTACTATTTTTCTGACTTGAAAATCGACCGACCGATCTAGACGTCTGCTCGCAGCTGTCAATCGGAACTTTTTATCTTGTTAATAATAATAATCATTTTTGATCCTATAGGGTGTCCCACGTAACGTTACACTAACTTTGATCGAACATATTTTTTGATCCATAAAAGATTTTTCGATGAGGTTTTTTTTGGAGATAAGGCAATTCTGGACAACTTATAGAAGACACCATAAAAATTTTATTTTATTTTTTAAAAACTTTGAGCGTGAATTTCACATTATTCCCATGCTCCAAATTTTTGCATATTCAGAAAGAGTAAATTTTTCCTTATAAAATTGTTAAAAACTCTAATTAATCGCCTTCATGGTGCAGTGGTAGAGCGTCAATCTCTAGATCTAACATATCGAAGGTTCGAATCCCACCTGAGTCGAATTGATTTTTTCAACTTTTTTACATCATGAATTAAAAAATTTTTGTTGACAATTATATAGAAAAAATTTGTTAAAAAGTTGAAAAAATCAATTCGACTCAGGTGGGATTTGAACCCTCGATATGTTAGGTCTAGAGATTGACACTCTACCACTACGCCATGAAAGCAATTAATTGGAGTTTGTAAAAAAGATGTGTTCGATCAAAGTTAGTGTAACGTTACGTGGGACACCCTGTATGCTAGATCGAAGAAAATATCGATAAGTTTTAGCTGGAATCGGTCCGCCAATTCCCGCAATTGTGTTGAAGAAGAAGAGAAAGAGAAGGCCGAGGAAATACAAAGATATTGAACGAGTAAGCATCGCGATACTTATACAATCTGTCTCATGGCGAGCTTCCAAAAAAGTTGGGCGCGCATGGCCGAATGGCTAGAAGGCTGGCCATACATGTTGTTAGCGTGGGATCGATCTCACCAGGATCGAAATGTTTTATTTTAGCGATTCATAAAAAGTCGGAAAAGCCAAACCCCTTAAAAATACATGAAAAATTTACGCCTGTGATTAGATTTTAGAGAAAAAAATTTTCTGCGTCTACGGCGTACAAAAATCCGAAAAGGTGATGGCAAGAGTTAAAAAAACGAATGTCGTCAATCGACTCAGCTTGTCGAGCGCTTCAAAATGAGTACCATATCATGGGGGTTTTGTCCATAGCCGAGTGGCTAAAGCGCTCGGCTTTTACTCAAAGGGCGCGGGTTCGATCCCGCGCCCAAAAGTTAGTTGTTTATTTTTTTGTCAAAAGTCATAAAATTTTTTGCATATTCATATTTTTATGCGGGGAACACGATGGCGCTGTTATTTTTTCATGAAAACTTTTGGAAAAATTAGAAAAATAAAAAAATATTTTTCGATTTTTTCAAGTTTTCCAAAAGTTTTTATGAAAAAAATAACAGCGCCATCGTGTTCCCCGAATAAAAATATGGACATGCAAAAATTTCCATGACTTTTGACAACAAAATAAAAAACTAACTTTTGGATGCGGGATCGAATCCGCGCCCTTTGAGTGAAGATCGAGTGCTTTAGCCACTCGGCTATGAGCAAAACCCACAAACCCTCATGATATGGTACTCGTTTTGAAGCGCTTGGCGAGCTAAAATTCATTGTCGAGATATAACGTTTTTCATGGCTAGCTTTACGAAAAATGTCGGCTACTTGGCGAAGTGATAAGGAAGCCGCCCGTCCGATCTGGCAAATTAAGTAACGTTGGACCCGCAAATTTGAGCCCCACTAGGGCGAAAATTTCGATATACAAAAAACTTTCCTAATCAAAACTTTTTTGCTGTAAAAAAGTTTTTTGTAGATCAAAATTTTGACCCTAGTGAGATCGAACTTGCCCAACGTTGCTTAACTTGCCAGATCGGATGAGCGGCTTTTTATCCACTTTGCCAAGTAGCCGACATTTTTCGTAAAGCTAGCCATGAAAAACGTTATATTCCAATTTTTTTAAGTAAAGGATCTATTGGAATCACAGTTGCACAACCCCAGTAACATTCGACCGGGGGTGGGTCATGAGGTGGGAAGGAGTAGGTCATGGGGTGGAAGGAGGTAGGTCATCTGTCCCCGGCGCCGGGGACCGATGACCTTCTAAAAAACAAAGGTCGCCAAACTGCGGAGGGGATGGGTCATAAAAACAAAAATTTTGGACCGGGGTCTGTGCAACTGTGATTGGAATGCACTAATATAAACAAGATTATAGAAATCGTTTGATTCCCCGACAAGCTCGATAGATAGACACCCATCGGATCCCAATGATACTAGCTACAATATGACTGTGGAAAATTCAGTCCAATCTCCAAGAGCAGGCTCGGTGGACAATGTCCGAGAACCTTCGGCTCGGTCATTGGCAATTGCCTCGTCTGAGCCAGAACTGAATTCAAAAGAATTTGAGGTACGAAATTTCCTTTGGCATGTGCTGAAAATTTTTGGTACAAGTTCGGATTGGCGATCCAAAATGACAGTGTTCAAAATCCGGAAAAATTTTCATACTTTTTCTAAAAATGATCCCTATAGGGGTCTTTCTATTTTTTTCCTCCGCGAATCGAATGCGCTGGTGCGTGAAAATGCTTTCTTGACCTTGATTCAGGGTCGGTATATTGAAACGAAAATCAAAACTTTTAGTTTTTTATGTAAAAAATGGGGTATTTTTATTACTTTTCGAATGCATCCCTGCGTGGTCGTAACAATTATGCTAATTTTGAGCACCATTCAATTTGGATGAAAATTCGAAAAACCTCAGAAACGTCCATAGTTTACATAAAACACTAAAAGTTCTGATTTTCGCTTTAATACATAGACCCTGAATCAAGGTCAAGGAAGCATTTTCACGCATCAGTGCATTCGAAAAATATAGAAAAGCTCCTATAGGGATCGTTTTTAGAAAAAAAATGAAAATTTTTCCGTATTTTGAACCCTGGGTTGCTAATCCGAACTAGTACCAAATTTTTCTCATCCATAAATCGACCAAAAGGGATTGTGTCAATTCACTTTCAATTTCCCACCGAAGCTTATATTGATTGGCACATTACCCCAAGGCAAAAATATTCATGCCATTCAATTAGGAGTGGTTTTTTAGTTATAGTGTTTTTTTTATAGAACTCAATGGACGAATCTGCTCTGATAAGTTCGACGTCGAAAACGGAATCCAATTTTATTGGCGGCTCCTGTCCAGATTTATCAGATGATCAACTGAAAATTTGGGATGACATTTTGGTATGGCTATGAAAAATTTTTGATTTTTAGTTCAATTTTTTTAGTACCGAGCTGTTGTTGCCGATAAAGAAAAGAATGCTAAAGCTCAAATGGCTAAACTGGAGCAATTGGCTAATGGGCATGCTAGAAGCTCCGTGGAAAAACAAATCGAAGAACCAGAACCTATTATGCGAACTTCAAGTAACAAAAAATCAATCGACTTAAAAAATGATCAAATCACTTTTTAGTTTATGAACTTTGTCCCTCGGCTGTATTTGATGCTATTGATATGGCTGTACATGCGGATGGGATCAATTCCAAAGATTTGCGAAGACTAGACAAGCAATTAGCCGGTAAACTTTTTGAAACTTTACCGAATCGCTAAAACATTAAACGCGCTATGCATAGGTTACCAAGGGGGGGGGGGGACAGTACCCC
>OZJO01010157.1:0-19614 GCA_900406225.1 Acrobeloides nanus
TAAAAATTTGTTCCGTATTTATATAGTTTCTATAATTATATATGAATCTATTATGACGACATTACTTCAACTTGGTTATAATAACGACAGTGACAATTTTATGGACGATAACGATATAGAAATTATGAAATTGGAGTTATTGAAAATTATTAAAGATCATCAGGTACATTCAAGGTTGTATCTTGGTGCCCCTTCCTAAAATCGTCCGAAGATGACAAAATCAAGGGGGTATCGCATGCATGGGCATCCCTTAAAGAAGTCAAAATTCAGTAGAAAAAGATCGGTACTACTTCGGATTAGCTGCCCCAAGTGGCAGGGTACTGGAGCTGGAAAAAATTTCTTTTCGAAAAAGACCCTATAGGGGTATTTTTATGCGGGGAATCGATTGCGCGCATTGATACTAGTAGGACGTCGCCCCCCCCCCCCCCTGGCTAAGCCACTGTTCCCCAGCCCCGACCATGAATTTTTGTCTTCCGACGACTCCGAGTGACCCACACATACAGTACCTGCATGTCCGATTTGGAGAATTTTTTTCTCCAATAAAGTCTTCTTCAACTTTTGGTCGCAAGTCGCTGCTCTATCTCCATGCAATCGATGAAGCTGCAGTTTAAGACCTCGAAGTGGCCTCTTATCCCAACGGCCCTCCTTAGGGCCACATTTTAAATAAGAATCACTTTCATTATTTTTTTGTTTATCACTGCCTTTTTGGTTCATTAGTACAAAAAGTCGAATATTTGCAATTTTTCGTGTCGATAAACAGATTTTTCCTGATTCATGGAAGCGTTTTCATACTTCGGAAATGTGACATTCGGATTTCCCGCATAAAATTGGTGACCCTACATCTCGCCCAAAATCAGCTCGGCCAAACGACAACTCGACCAAACCACAACTCAGCCAAACTTCAACTCGGCTTAAATATAACTCGCCCAAACTACAATTCGGCCAAAATACTACTCGCCCAAACTACAACTCAGCCTAAATACAACTCACCCAAAACACAACTCGGCCAAAACACAACTTGGCAAAAGTATAACTTGCCCAAACTAAAACTTGGCCAAAATACAACTCGTCCAAAATACTACTCGGCCAAATTAAAAAAGTGAGTTTAGTTGAATGAACTTGTTTTATTTATTGTATTAAATTATATAAGATAGGTCAGGAAATTTTCTATACAGGGTGTTTCAAAAAAAAACCGTACTTTTCAAAAATACGGTTGTATGACAAAATCTTTGAATTTTTAGGGGTAAAATCATGCGAGAAATCGATTGCGCGCATCGCCGAAAATTGAAAATGCTTCCCTGATCCTGATTCAGGGAAAATATAGATTTTTTTCGACATTTTTTGTGTCACAAAGGTCCCTGGTTCGAATCCCGCTTGAAGAAAAAAAATTTTGCACAACCGTATTTTTGAAAAGTACTTTTATGAAACACCCTGTAGTATTTTGGCGAATTGTATTTTGGCCGAGTTGTATTTTGGGTGAGTTGTATTTTGGTCGAGTTGTACTTTGGGGGAGATGTCGTTTGGCCGAGTTGTGTTTTGGCCAAGTTGTAGTTTAGGTGAGTTGTATTTTGGCCGAGCTGATTTTGGTGAGATGTAGGGTCGCCATAAAATCACCCTTAAAGGAGTCATTTCTAGAAAAAACACAAAAAAATTTTCGAAAAAATTCACGATCAGTGCCACGCTTAATCGATACTAGTTCCGGATTTTTAGCCATCATTGATAATACATTCCTCATTAAAAAATATATGGTTATTAATTTATATGATAATAGCCGTAATGATTCTTTCTCTAATAACAACTTTCATATTTTACTTCAATTTCAAGATTCTACATAAGATCACTACCAGCAATATTCTAAGCGACAAAACTTTTCGAATGCAACTGATTTTCTTCAGAGCAGTCTTTGTGAAGAGTATTTTCACAATTACATGCGTACTATTGCCAATTATTATATTGTTTTTGCAATCATTCCACATCATATATAACGTATATATCAACATCATTGTTAGCGCTGTACTGTCTTCACATGTACCTATAGGCTATGTTTTACTCATGGTGCTTATTAAACCATATAGGAAATTTATATTGAATGGGCTATGTTTACAAAAGGAAACTTATTTGTAAGTCATAGAAAGTAAAAATGAAAAATAAAAGTAAATCCTGTTAATTATAAAAATAAAGCTGTTTACAAATAAAAGGTTTTATCTTTTTTTAACATCTATATTTTATTAAACTATATCCGTTGTTGGCGAAAGTGTGTGGATTACATTTTTCTGTTCCACGTTTTTCGCCAGGCCATCAGACCGTTGATAACAAATAAATAAGTCACAAATTGAAAACATCAAAAAAGTTGTATCTATAAAATTTCGGGTTGAAATGACCACTCGCTAATGTTTAACCCCTTAAATGATTTTTTCAGAGAAAGTGAAGTTCTATAAAGTTGTTCTCCATAAAATTTCGGGTTGAACTGACCTCTCGCGGTCGATTTTAATATGTTAAGAAAAAAGGTATGGTCGTTTTATGCAAATTTCAGGGGTTTTTATAAAAAAAACTCGAATTGTGATCCCCAAAACGATTTTTTTCGAAAAAAGCTCCATGTCATCTTTTTCAGGACACTTTTCTGCGTTTATTTTTAAAAAAATATGTGTAGATTTCGAGATTGGTGGTAGAGAAAAAATCATCAAAAGTCGCTGATTTGTTTATAAGGCTTTTTTCTATGTTCTTTAGATGAACACACCACATGTACCAAGAGCTTTCTAATGATATAGAGGGGATGCGTCAAATGATAAATTTTATTTTCATAAAATAAACATTGATATTGCACCAAGATTAACACTATGAAAGGCGTTTCAAAGATGGCATGAAAGGTAATTTGGACAAGATTGGCAGCTTTTTGAGCACTCTAAAATATTTCGATGAAAAATTAAGATCTTCTTGCACACCTACTTATTGACAGGTTTTGGAAAAGAATAACCGTCTTGTTCAAGAGTATCTGAATCATTGTCGTGTGAATATAATAATTCATCATTGTCTGTAAAACCTCTCTGTGCTCGAGTAGCTCCTAAAGTTACAAAAATGCATGGAGTTCAAAGACTATAGGGCAATTTTACTGACCAAGGGGCAAAAGTCCTATCTAGGAGATAATTTTTGGAGGTTAGTCGAAAGTAATTCCACACCCCGATCTTAGGGCTTATTTTGAAATTAGGGGTTATTTTGACGCATTTTTTTCAATTTTTTGACCCCGGAAAAAATTTCAGAATTTTTCGATGCTCGCAATAGATTCCTCGCATAAACATTTTTTACCTCCTACAAAATTATCAAGTACACAAGCTACAATACCACCCGTAAATTGGCGAATATTGAATAAAATATTTAGAGTTTGACTAATTTCTGGATTTCCGACGTCAATCGGATTTTCGGCAAAGTAATCTGGCACGATCATGCCCATAATTGTTGCGATGCCTAGGATAGTAACATTTCTGGATAGTTTAAGGTCAACTGACTAAAAAGATCTTTTATATTAGAGATGAGAAGATGATGCTCCTTTGGAGAACCAAATATTGACTCCAGAATTGACCATGAAGAAAAAATTTGTTTTGAGATTTCAGTAGACGAATCTTGCGCCCTGCCTTTTTCCACTCTTCCAAAATTTCACAAAAATGGTGTCCCTCTGCCCACCCAATAAATAAATATAAACTTTACTTGTATAAGCGCTATGCCGATTCCAGTAAGCATGCATAGCCCCATAGATAAAACCCCTCCTATCATAGCTTCTGGAATTGTTGCAAAAACTGCACCCAATTTCGTAAAAATTCCGATGAAAATCAAAATAAGCGATGCGATTTGCATGGTAAATCGACTAGCTACTCGAGTTATAGCTACTGCAGCAATATTTTCGGAATATGTTGTGACACCAGTGCCAACACCCATCAGTCCTGCGAGGCATGCACCAATTCCTAATTTTAATAAATTAGTGAGAGGAGGATAAAAGTTTGACCAAATGGACAAGATATCGATCTAGACTGATAAAAGTGGTGGCAGTATTCCTAGTCAGATCATGAAGGAATTTTTATCTGGTGGGCCCAAAATCAAACAAATTGATCAAAAAAGTCCAGACAAAAAATGCCCAACAGGGGAAATTTTTTTGACAATTTCCCACTAGCCCTTTTAATTTATGGATTATTCAGATTTTTTACCAGACCTTCAGACCCCTCGAGTAAAATAATAGAAGAATAAGTGTAGCCCTCTATATTATTTGTATTATATGAGAGTTCATCGAGAGACGACTGCTCCTCCTTAACACCTCAACTAGCCCACGGGCTAACTTTTCCTTTAGTCTGTTCTTTCGATTAGCTATGGAACTCCCTCTCTATAGTCCATCGAGAGACGGTTGTTCCTCCTTAACACCTCAACTAGTCCACGGCCTAGCTTTTCCTTTAGACTATTCTTTCGACTAGCTATGGAACTTTCTGTCTCGATATGTGGAACTCTCTGTTTCGATATGTGGTGAATAAATATTGTTCTGGTATAGCAGTCCACACAACATCATAAAAGAGAGTCATATAAGTATACCTTCTCCCATAATTGCTCGATTTAACGACGATAATGGTGGAGATCTTTCTTGTGAAACTTTGGCCAGGATTGCATAATTTCCCAGCGATTCAATCACTACCATCATACAAGATATAATCATGCCGAAAAATAGACCCAAACTAACATGTGGCATGCCAAACTGACCTAAATTTTCAATGATTTTCATAAAAATACAAAGTTGAGCTTTATCTACCAGGATATGGTATTTGGAACCATGGTGATTCGTGGATTACACGAATAGCTTTTGGGTCATCTATCCGAGCTGCTCCATTTGGAGGTTCTATTCCGGTTTTACTCAGAATGAAGGCTACACCATAAGTGATCAAAAGCGCCGAGAGGTACTGAAAATATTAATATTGACAAAAGTACACAATTTTGGCATACCGGAAAGAAGCCAAATAGGCGATAACGAACAAATTTTATTCTCCTTTTAGCCAAAGCAAAATATGGGATGGGAACTTTCCATTCCCCTATAAACAGTACAAATATCACCATAAGTCCAAAATACCTATAAAAATCATTGATATACAATATTCTGAGCACAAGTATAACTTACACCGTGGAAATCCAATGTAATTTAGCCTTTTGTAAAGCTATGGGGACACTATCCAAACATAGTAAAATCATCGGTGGACAAACTGTTATCGGCCCAATTCGGCGTGATACAATGCCAATGAGGCCGCTAGCTCCAAAAATTATTAGAAATAAAGCTGAACAGGCTAAACTTCCTTGAATCTAAAAACTAGCTGATCTTTGCAAGGATAGGGCTAAAAGTTGGTTGTTTAATGTTTCGAAACTTGTTTATGATTTTGAGGATTTCTTCGGAAATACAAAGCCAATCCTGATAGTTTTGGTGAAAGCTGGATTTCGTAGCAATCGAATGACACCAAAATCATGTCATAGGTCTTTCTGGTTGAGGAGTTATTGCATAATTAGTCAAAAATGTCAGTTTTTCGACATTTTTTAAAATAATTATGCAATATCCCCGCAACCAGAAAGAGTTATGGCATGATTCTAGTGTCATTCGATTGCTAAGAAATCCAGCTTTCTAATGACACCAAAACTATCAGGATTGGCTTTGTATTTCCAGAGAAATCCTCAGAAATATAAAAAAAAGTTTCGAAAATCAAACGATCTAAAAATTAGATTCCATAGACCCCTTCCCCTCACAATTTTACACTCTTTCTCATGAACATTTCCTCAAGTGGCCTGGTCCTTTAAAAATAAAGTAGTTTGCAAAACATACAATTTGTAATCGACCTAAATATTCTTCTGGTGGCACGTAATCTTCGTTAGTAGCATTGCATTTTACAACTCTGGCAAAAGCATATAAAGGAGGTAAGAAAGCAAAAGAAGGTCCTTGAAGGACAGCTAATCTGTAATTTGAATTTTGAAGGCATTGGGTTTCCCCTTATAGATATACCTATAACCAAAAGTAGTTTGTATTAAAGTGGATAAACCAGTAACAGTAAACGTTGAAGAAATTAAGCGCACTTTTAGCGCGACAACATCGGCACCAGGGCAGACTGTTTGTGAAACAATATCTGGTACTACTAGAAGGCCAACTATACAAATCATTGTTTGCTAAAACTTCATTTTTGTTGCTGTTGACTTCGAGGTAGAAATTAGCGGATAGCCATTTTGTGACCACCATGGTGTAGGTCCGGTGTACTGCCAAGAAGTTCATCATCACTGGCACTAACATGAGTTAGGTTAAAAGATTTTGAAGGAACCTGTGATCGATCAGATGTCACAACAATTTCAAGTTTCAAAGCGGAAAAAATGAAAAAAAGTTCTATGACCAAGTGACTAGGTTGATGGCCTCAGTGCCGTAGACAGGAAAAATTTTTAGAGGGGTAATTTTGGGTTTTTCCCTATAGTGTCCTGAAATGGATATTGCTCTTCCGAACCTATTTTGGGAGGAGAGCCTGCGATAAATCACTCGAATCGGATTGCGCGGCAGCCGTTTGATGGATTTAGAAGAAACAAAACGGTTGTCAGCCGTCAAGGCTGTCAATAAGGAGAATTATATAAGTTATCGTCATATCTGAAAGTTTCAGATATGCCTAGACAAAACTTTCAGATATGACGGTAACATATATATTATGTATTTTCAATAAAATTATAAATTTTATTTCTTTTATTTACACTTTCTATTACTAAACAAATCTAAGCATTCCATACTACCATTTTAGGGGGATAATTTATGGTTTTTCCTTATTTTTTCAATGAATTTTTGGGATTTTAGGAGGGAATTACCCCTTACCCCCCCCCCCTGCCTACGGCACTGAATGGCCTGTATTCTGAGAGAGTTTCGATCCCCAGCCAGTTCCAGAAGTTTTATGCATTTTTCTTGAAAGCCTTGTTGTGATCACTGATCGATCATTGGTTCCTGCGAAATCTTTTGGATGCAAGGTGGAGCCAAACCTTGCTAGTAGACAGTGATGCCGAACTCCTTGGCAGCTCACCGGACTACTACACCATTGTGGTCACTAATTGATCTAACACTAATTTCGACCTGAAGTAGTGCAGGGTGAGCCAAAAAAGCCGTACTTTTGGTAACAAATTTTCCAAAAATTTTTTCAAAAATCTCTTATAAGGGGTATTTTCATGCGATTTTTGAAAATTTTTCGCCAAAAAACGCAAAAGTACTTTTTTTTGGCTCACTCTGTACTAAACGCAACAATTCGAAAAAAATTTACTTGAAATCCTATTAAAAGGGCAGTATTCCATTTAGGAATTTCATTAACTCTATAAATTAGAGGTAGTATTTCTGGTTTCGGCTCAGATTTTTGTGTTGGTATAGAGCTAATAACTTGCCGACCATTTTCTTCTTTGAGCGTATCAAACCCGTTACTTTTTCTATCTATGCTGTATATTTGGGACATCTAAAAAATAAAATAGTGAAAAAATAGTCGAAAAATGTTCACACTTGATCGATGAAGGCAACACCTATCGATCAAGGTTACATAGTCGATCAGTGCAGTTCGTCAAATCGTGATTTTTTTATTAATATTAAAATTGTCGAAAAATTGCCCCTGGGCAAATTGTGCAACGTGAAAAGTTTGGTTCAAGCAAAACTGGAAAAATTTTCATCAAATATATGTTTTTGCTCCCAAAAAAATGACTAATGATGAGGAAAATAACAAACAGTTTTAAATTCAAGAGATCGCCCTAAATTTTTTCGACAATTTGATGAAAAACATTATTATACGTATAACAGGTTTGCCGATACATTTCCTCGCGAAAATATTGAGGGCTTGTTATTTTGATCGATTTTTAAATAAAAAGTGCAAACACATTATTCCATTGTTAATCTCTTTTATGAATAAATGTAAGAGAAAATAAAGGTGTAAGCTTAGATGGAAGAGAAAAACAACTTGTAAGCCAACAAACTATATTCTTTGATCATAAATTCGGTCTTTTTGGTCCTATTGTTAAACAATTGTTTTTTCTTGTAAGAAGTGCATTAGATCTTTTATATTTTATTTCTTAAAGGGGGTCCAAATTAGAGCCTTTTTTTCCAAAAAATTTTTTTTTGAAAACTGACCTTCTAGAAATAAAAATAGGGTGAAAAATCGATTATGCACACTTCTGTCACGTGAAAATGCTTCCTTCATCTTGTTTTCGAGAAACTAGCACTATTCTCTTGAACGTTTAGAATTATGCAAATTTTAAGCAAACGTGAAATAGTGCTATTTTCGCGAAAACAAGGTGAAGGAAGCATTTTTACGCGACGGGGATGTGCGCAATCGATTTTTCACCCACCCTATTTTTACCCCTAGAAGATCATTTTTCAAAAAAAATTTTGTTAAGAAAGGGCCCTAATTTAGACCCCCCTTTAATAATACAAAAAAATAAAAATTGAGCAATATTCAAACTGAGAAATAGCACCCGTTTTAAAAATTTCAATAAAAAATTGTTTGAACTAAAAAATTGATAAAAACAAATTACATTATATCTTTCTTTAACTCTTCAATCCGAATATCTTCTTCCATTTTTGATGTCGCAGTCCTGGCGCTGACTGATTGATACTCACGTTGAAACCATGTTTGTGGAAAGAGTACCATAAAGGCTGGTAATAGCAGCATTCCATGGCCTATGCCTAATATCACAACTAAAGTGATCGTCTTGACAAACACCATGGGGATATAGTCCTAAAAGAGTAGCATATGATCCTCTCTCGTGCTCATCCAGTGTCGTAGACAAGGGGGAGTTCAGCAAGGTAAAAAATTGCCTTCTGGGCCAACTTGTTTTTTTGATTTTGAAAATTTTTGAAAAAATGTCAACCTCAATTTTTTCAACTTTTTTACTTTGGCTCCCAATTGGCTGATTTTTGGTACTCGGGGGTTTTTAGTTCCGAAACAAAAATTTTTTGGAACTCAGTACTTGCGCCAATAGATTTCTCGTGCCCGAAAACCCCCGAGTACCAAAAATTAGATAATTTGAGCCAAAATAAAAAAGTTGAAAAAATTGATTTTTTAGCATGAGGTACCCCCCCCCCTCAATAGGGGGTCACAAAAATGCCTTGTTTGACCAATTCACTCAACACTAATAACCTTACCTTAAGCAGTGCTAATGGCAAAATCGTAATTATTGTACTAATACCGCCTTGTACCATTGGCCAACCAACTGATTTTATAGCATGAACTAATTTATCATGTTGACTTGACAAGGGGATCTTTACAATTTTCCCATCTTGAATTTTTGCATAATCTATCAACTAAACTCCATTTTTTATACGTTTACGAAATATGGGCTTACCTGAAATTTATAAGACATATGAGCAGTAAAATCAACTGATAATCCTATCGACATCAAGATAGCACACATGGTTGCTGGATCCAAGTCCATCTCCCACCAGGATAAGTAGCCTATCACGCCCAAACTGACAGAAAGTATAGCCATCGTAGCAAAGATCACAGCCATAAGATTTCTTATGAAAACTCCGCAAACTATAGCCATACATCCAAGGGTCATTAAACATGTCTAAAAAATTTGTTTACATTGAAAAATTTGGAAACCCTGTTGTCCTCATCTACACGATAGATGTCTTTATCTGGCAGCAGTAAAAATGAGTTTATGTGTCTCGTTGTGTTAAAAATGTAACTTTTCTAAAAAATGGAAGCGTTTTTACGCCAAAATAACATCGCCAACGTGTTTCCCTGATAAAATTACCCCCAATAGGGTCATTTTTGAGGAAATTTCGAAAAATAAAATTCTTCGATTCCGAAGTAGCTCCAAAAATCCCAGTGCTTACCATTAATGTTAGCTTCTTTAAGCTCAACATTTGATCGACAAACATCGAGTTTGCTTCCCAGATAGTCACATTTAAATTTGGATATTTTGCAGCAATTGCTCGAGATTGTTGAACAATTTCTATCCGATCGCTCCAAGTTGTGGTGTTATAATTAGCTATGATAAACATGAATTTGGAAAGAGGGAAATCTGGGCTAAAAATTGAGCTTAAACAAAAAATTCCTGATCGTAATTTGTGTACTTGTTTTCATTTAGCCTCAAAAATGGCGCATGGTGCTTGTAAACTGGAGAATAAAGAAATTCTTTTAGGCGCTTGTAATCAAGTCCAGTTTCCGTTTCGTTCGGTTGGCTCAGGGAGGTGTTTGGCTCACCATCTTCACTGTAATAATCAAAATCTTCATAGGTTTTTATATAGTTGATATAGTCTCGGAGCCATAAAATTGTGAGATCTTTTCCTAAAACAACCTTTTCTTGTTTATTTAGAACCAGATGAAAGCATTGCTCAACACAATATGAATTTTTTAGAGCCCATAACCTATTAGGATTGATATTACCCTTTTACTATCTAAATAATTCCTACGGGGGCCCTTGAGTTCTGTATATCCGTATTGTGGGTGTTCGTATGCTTTGTGTATGTCTTAAAAGTTTCTGCAGCTCTGCTTATTTTGTGTGAAAG
Source organism: Acrobeloides nanus (assembly GCA_900406225.1). Taxonomy (NCBI): domain Eukaryota; kingdom Metazoa; phylum Nematoda; class Chromadorea; order Rhabditida; family Cephalobidae; genus Acrobeloides; species Acrobeloides nanus. The sequence goes on from OZJO01010157.1 coordinate 10,529, forward strand.
CGTGAATTATCGTTTTTGTTTTCAACCACGTACCTCTACACCACCTATTCGACTCGAATTCACCCAGCATGTTTTCAAATTGATGCAAATCCTTGTTTTTTCTAATATCAAACGGGTTGTTGATCAAAACCGTAATTGGGTAATATTCATAATAAACTAAACTGCTCATAGTTTTCTCTGCTTTTCTAACTTTGCTATTATGTGGTAGGAGTTTTTCCGGATCTATCTTTGAATTGATTGTCAACGTGCCAACAATTGCAAAATACCAATAGGCTAGCATAGATAAAAATAGCACCAAAGCTACGAGTCTGTGCTCGAGTATCTGTGTGTATATGTCGCACGTACTGGACAAGAAACTCTAAATAATCGAATTTAATGAGAGAGAGAGAAGAGAATTTATCACCATGGTTGTATCGCATACCATGAAACCACTCAAGGTATGCGATAGTTAGATCATCACATAGCGATAATACTATCGCCTAACACCAATAGGTGAAAGTACCATCGCCGATGGCGATAGTTGCACCGACCTAAGACGATAGCACTACCGACAACCGTCTATAGCACTACCGCCCCATAAGAACGGATACGCCCCATTTCCCTATAAAAAGCCGTAGCCAAACTATTCAAGCACTGACCCTGGTTTCCGGAACCAGGGGACTTGATATTTTAACTTTTATTTAAACTTATATTTATCGGGAATTTTATAATTTTAGAAATTGTACTTTTTGAAACTAAAAAAAAAGATATTTTTCGAACTCTTGTTACAACCCAGAAGTAGTGCCATTCCAGTGATGAAGTGGCAAGCGTCTTAATTTTCACTCAAATGATCGAGGGGTTGATCTCACTCCCTATCCCTCCATAAAATTGGATATAGAATTTTTGCCTTACTTTTATTTTGAATGCATTCTTAGATGCAGATACTTCTTTCTTTTCTTCATAAACTGATGCAAAATACATAGCCGGAACGAATAAAATTATGCAATAAACATAAGTTAAGCCTAAAGCCGTTGCGGTGGCTAAACAAAATAATTGGATCTCTAAAAATGATTTTTTTTTAATAATCTTAACGGTAATCTTTACAGCCAGATCTTCGAAAAAAATTTAAAAATTTTCGCAAATGTTTGTAGAAAAGACCCTTCTAGGGCAATTTTGATGCGAGAAATCGATTGAGCGCACTCCCGAAGTTTGAAAATGCTTCCCTGACCTTCACTTGTGAAAATAGGGTCATCATGAAGATAGTTTTTTAGATTTTACTATGCTAAAAACAAAAGTTCTCACGGGTAAAAGTCAGGAAAGCATTTTCAAGCTTCGGGAGTGCGCGCAATCGATTTCTCGCATCAAAATTACCCTAGTAAGATCTTTTCTACAAAAATTTGAGAAAAATTTTTTTCGGAGATCTGGCTGTAAAGGTTATCTCCCTTTAAGCTTAAATTTACCTGGGGTCGGAGTAAAATATCCGATTGAAAAAGTTAACACGTTTGTAATCGTAGTTATGGTGATCGATGGCCCTATTTCTTCTAATGTTAGGGCTATTCTTTCAATTATCGGTATCTTGTGTTTTGCCGTTCTAAGCCAAGAATGAATCATGAGAAAAGCGTCGTCAACGCCTATAAACTTTTTTTAAGATTTGATAATGGATCAACATGGATAAAGATATACTGTATATTGAGTCGTTCGGAAAATAACCGGCTTTTGTAAATTCAATCGTATCGTTATAAAAATGACTCCTCCGGGTTTTTTATGCGGGGAATCGACTGCGCATAAATAGTCTGTGTATCGAAAAGAAAACCTGAATTTGAATTCCTGAAGGAATCTTTGAAAAATTCCACCGCCAATCGATAGAGCGCATCGAAAAACGGTAGTATCCCAATTTTCGTGTAAAACAAATTCTTCAGTTTTGAGGAAATTTAGTTCAAAGTTTGATAAAAATGATCGAAATTTGCATAAATTGACCGAAATTTAGAACTAAATTTTCTCAAAAACGAAGAATGTGTTTTTCACGAAAATTGGGGTACTGCCGTTTTTCGATGCGCTCTATCGATTGGGGGTGGAATTTTTCAAAAATTCCTTCAGGAATTCAAATTCAGGGTTTCGTTTTAATACACATTTCACGTTTAGGCAATGTGCGCAATCGACCAGCATAGAAAAACCCCCCAGAGAAGTCATTTTTATAACGATACGATTGAATCTGCAAAAGCCGGTAAATTCCGAACGACTCAATACATAGTCAGGGGTTTATTTTCGAAAAATTTTGAAGTGGGGAGGGGGATAATAAAAAATAAAAATTTTTACCTATCCCCATGATCAAAAATGGCATAATCAACATAATTGTATTTATCCTCATGTGAATCAATGAAAAAATTCCAAAGGTTGAAGTAATCGCAAGCACCGGGCAGAGAGTTGCCACAAGAACGAGCCAAATCTTGCCACCATCAAGCACGCCATAAAAATATGAGCTTGATAAAACATTGATAAACACAAAGACCAACATGGCAGAAAATCCTAGATATAATTTTCATTGTGAATGAGTTTTTCTCCCATCCTACCAAGCGCAAAATATGAGGTGGGAGAATTCTGTTTCATTTCATAGTCAATTATTTCAAGACCAAATATCTACAAAAATATAAATTTAAAAAAAAAGATGTAGAGGGCGATTACAATCATCTCTAGAAGTTCGCTAGAAAAAGTTTCTTGGCTGAATTTGTAAAGCGCCATTTCCCATTGAGCTATTTTTTGTTCATTTCCTCCACCTCGGAATAAGAGCATGGCTGCCTAAGAAGTTGTGAAAATTGTATAGTCGAAATTTTTTTGGCTACTACGGAACTTTTTATTGAATCAGGCAATGTGTACATCGAAACAAAAAGAAACGTGGATCCTTATATAGCTTTTTGATGCATCCCTGCGTGGTCGTATGGCGAGAAAATCAGGATTAGTACTAACTACAGCAATGCTCTTATGTAGTACTAACTAATCTTAATTTTTCTGCCATACGACCACGCAGGGATGCATCAAAAAGTTATATAAGGATCCACGTTTCTTTCCGTTTCACGTACACGTTGCCTAATTCAATAAAAAGTTCCTTGGTAGCCAAAAAAAAATCTCGACTATAATATTTATATTATTTTAAAAATGTTTTTTGATCTTTTGTAAGCTTTCTAGAAGGTATTAATCATCAAAGACTAGTTAACTATGCGAAGATAAGACCAAATATGGCCAACATCCGTTTATACAGAGAATTTTACGACTATTATACGTTATAAAATAGATAAGAGTGGAGCCATGAAGATTTTATCATATAGAACACATAGTTAACACATATATGGTAGCCATACATGGGCAAGCAGGGAGGTACTGGGCCCCAAAATACGAATTGGTCCCAAAGGTTACTGTCGACCAAAAAGAAACGTCGACAGGCGAAAAAGTCGAAATACAAATTCGTTCTCGATTTATGAATTCGTATACGAATTTTCACAACGAATTCAGTCTGGGCGGCTTCCCAAATACGAATTGGTCCATTAACTTTTCCCCCGATACGACGAATTAGGGGAGGTACAGTACCCCCCCCCCTGCCCATGTATGATGGTAGCCAAAAAAAATTTCGACTATAGGGGCGGATTTTAGACAAGGGAGGGGAGAGGAGTTTTTCTCATACCTCAATGTACCGAATCGGTGTGATTTTATCGAGCTTCTTAAGATTTTCATTGTCTTTCAGGCTATAATTAAATTTTGAAAATCCATTTTCTTCTTCCAATTTGACCCCATAAAAATTCCTCTCCAAATGCAACTGATAGCCTCTAACAGTTGTAATCGGGTAGCTAATATTCAAATTTGGAGACTTGGATTTTCCTGTATTCATCCGGTTTAATTCATCTTTTAAGGTTTCCTATATTAAAATTTGATTGGAAAATTACATTTGATGTAACTCACCGAGAAATATTCTATAGCCACATTAGCATCACAAAAAGAGCTACAAAAATCTGAATATTTGATTGGTTTGGAAGAATTTACTCCATCTTCCATATAATCAAAAGAAAAATTTGATTGGAAAAATTTATGCCATTTGACGACTTCGTCGAGATGTTCTAATCGATGTATTGAGGCGCCATCTTTTGCACGGAACATTACTAATGTGACTATGGGGTCACCTAAAAATTTTTTTGAAAGTACTCTTCCTCCTGCCTAGCCGTCTTTTCTCATAATTAGCATCTTAACTACAAATTTGGGAAGGGAAATTTTGATTTGGGGGAGGAAGATTTTAAGAAATTTTGGAGCTACTGAATTTGGGGAGGCTCACTTAACGTGACCCCCAAGGCTGAAGTAAAAAGCGCCGAAATTTTTACCGAAACACACCCCATAGGGGTAAAAATTGATACGCTGGTGCCATTATTTTCAAACCAAAATCTTCGAAAACCTTCGATAAATGTCAAAAAAAGTTATTTATAAATTGCGACAATTCATAGACTTTCGAAGATTTTAGTTTGAAAATAATGGCACCAGCGTGTTCCGCGTCAATTGTTACCCCTACGGAGTGTGTTTCTGTAAAAATTTCGGCGCTTTTTACTTCGGCCTTGGGGGTCACGTTAAGTGGGTCCCCTTCAAGTTCAGCAGATCCAGATTTTTTTAAATTTCTATATCTTATACGCACTGGACCCCTTCCCCCTCCAAACATCTCTCAGAGTCTGATCCTAGGATTTCGAGGGTTGTTCTGTCGTTTGAGATAAAACCCATAGAGTACAATCCATAAATTATATTTGCTAATTTTTGTGACGTCCCTCAGAACTGTTAGATTTGGTTCCCTGTTTCAAAGTGAAAAATAAACATTTTTGACAAAACCGTTAGATTTTTGGAGACCCACTAATCCTCTTGAGAACGTAATTTATGGATACTCCCCATACCTGCTAAGCCAAGAAATTCTCGATAAACATCAGTTTCATATCTCGACATTGATGTAGATGGAGTGTAGCCATCTCTTAACCTATCTTGTATTTTCATTTTAAACATGCCTACTAAAAAATTTTCTTTTAATTTAAATTAATTTTTACATATACAAATTATTACGTGAAGAAGAGGCCAGCAAGACAGCAATTAAACAGAATATAATAGGATAGCTCCCAATTAGCCTGCCAAGTGACGAAAATGCATTTCCAATAGAAAATTTGTGCACAAACTTTGTATGATTTCTGACTAAAGTTTTACTTATAAAAATCAAAAAATGGACTGTAGGACGTTTTGACACAAAATATCGAAAAGTTATTTTCGACGAAAAGTTTCGAAAGATATGTTTTTTAACTTTTCTAAAATAACTTTTCGAAATGTCTGATTCGAATATAACTTTTCACAGCCATTTCTGTCGGAACATTCTACAGCCAAAAAATGTCTATAAATGATATTTTACCTTTTGGAGATCTTTCTGATGACAAAACATTTCCTTTTGTTGAACTGGTTTTTGGAACCAATATTTTTTCTTCATCCAAATTGATTTTTAAATTTTTCGAAAATTCATTTTCTTCATCCATACCTAAATTTTAGGATTAAAAAATTCAGTATTTAAAAAAAAATTTTGAAGTTAAAAATAAATAAAAATTTCTCTCAAACGTCTTTCTCTTCTATCTTTCCATGCCTATGACATGATACCAGTTGACACATTGATTAGAAATGCAATATAACTCAAACAAGGAAAATCTACGGAAAGGACAGACATAAAATATGTTGTGGCTTTTTTTAAAAATTGCCATTTTTGATCGGCTCAAAAAAGTCGAATAAACTTTGAATTTTAAAAAAATTCAAGTCGAAAAATCATGAAAAAATCGCCCAAATTCCAATTTTTTTATACACCTATAAAAACTAAAAATACGCATTTATTTGGATTATATCAAACTTGATGTTTGAGACAATGAATTAGTGCAAAACATCCTGTTTGAAAGAAACCCGACGAAGAGGACTGGCACTGAAAGCACGTGAAAGTGGAGTTGCTGAAAATATCGACCAGAGTCCACTCGAACGAATGGAAAAAGACGATGCTATAAATGTCTCATCATGGAAGAATGTTTTGTCGGTCTAATGAGAAAGAAAACATATGACTTTTGACCTATACAATTTTTCCTTTTTCAAAAATTGTATGAGTCAAAATTATGTAGGAAAGAAATAAAATTAGAACAAAATCATTTCCCTAAAAATGTAACTTTTTGATGATAGTAATTAAAAATTACAGAGTGGCAAAAAACTGGATTTTTGTGATTTTTCAAAATTTTTCAAGTTTTTAAAATTTTCACAAAAATATAGGGATTTTTTTCTATGCGATAAATCGAGCATTTCCGAATCGTGAAAACGCTTCCCCGACCTTGATTCAGGGAAGAGGTATGTGTATTGAAGCGAAAATAGGAGGATTCAGGGTCAGGGAAGCTATATTGACAGTTCGAGCCAATCCAAGAGTAAAATTAAGAGTTTAAGATTTAAAGAATTTTCAAGCGTTTATATATAGTTTCCGATGGGTACAGAGTAGGAGGAGATTTTGGTAGTAGACATATTTTGGCAGATATACGGATTTGAGTTGAATAGACGAAGAAATTGGAATTTTGAGACTCTTGATAAGAAGTTGCCGAACAGGAGATTTTTTTCAAGAGAGAAGGCAAAACAGAAACTTTTTAGGGAAAAGTCAAAGTTGCAGATGTAGCCGCAGACGGCAAAAAAGTTGGGTCCCGTGAGAAAGAGATCTTAATCGTTTTGTAAATATGCAAGTTTTTTATGCTCGTTGGTCGGGCAGAAATAAGCTTAAAACAAACTTTTTGAGAAAACAGAACTTTGGGTGTCACAAAAATTTTGTAAGGATACTTATTTTGATAACGAATTTTATCGATTTCTAGAAAGATTCGTTTAAAATCTCATTTACCAAAGTTGTAAAGCTTCATTTTTTCTACAATTTTCATAAAGATTACTTTGGATGAAGATCGATAGAAAAATGAAAAAATCGCACGAAAAAGTAATAACTCTTAAAAAATTTGTGACATAAACCGTGAAAATGCTTCCTTGACCCTGGTTCATGAAGGAAATGTGAAAATTGAAATGAAGATCGTATGAATCAGCAACCGGGAAGTGTTTTCATGCTTGAATCGAAAATTACCTGAACCAGGGTCAGGCAAACTTTTTCTTGAATCGAAAATACGCGCAATCGATTCCTCGCATAAAATTACCCTCAGAAAGATGATTTTCAAATAAGTTTTTTGATTAAAAACAATGGTTTTATTTTGAATGGGGGTGTCGGATTCATTCGAGCTACCCTGTATAAGATTTCTTTTGTTTATTTAACATTTCTAAGTGCCTAACAGGGTGGTCGCAGTCAAAAAAAATTTTAAATTTTGCAAAATTTTCATTTTTGAAAGAATCCCAAAACATTAAATACGTTGAAAAATCCATTAAATATACCCAGCAACAAAAACGAATGCATTAAGATCGAACAATGGTCCAGCAACCCGAAAAGTCTGGCGGAAACTCAGCTGAGAACCGAGCATAATACGATCGATGGAAGGCCAAGCAATTGGAATGAACATGTAGAAAATAGAGAATATTATTTGTCTACATGATCAATGAATTGAACTACTCGACTTATCATGTTAAATTTCGATCGATAGGAAAATTTTAATTGGAGCTAATAGAATCAAAAATTTTTCGACAAACGTAAAAAATGTTCGAAACGACGAAAGAAATACTTTTCGAGAAAAAATCGAAAAAAAATTTTTTGGGTGTTTTTTGGCCATTTTTAGGTGTTTTTGGCCTTTTTTACAGCACGTTTCAATCAATAAAAATTTGAAAAAAATGACATATTTAGGGGTAATTTTATGCGAAAAATCGAATACGCGCATTTCCCGAAGCGTGAAAACCGAAAAAATTGGCTAAAAATGTCAGATTTTATTCATCATCATCACTCTCTTCATAAAAATTGGAACACGAATCTGATTTTGATTTTGATCTATCCTTCACGACCACTCAGGGATGCCGAATCGTAAAATCACTAAAATAAGGTCAAATTGACCAATTGAGGACACTAGGGATAGATTTTCGGGTACGAGGAACACGAATATAGCATTTTTAGAATGTCACAACTACTTAGGGGTGCATAACCACAACTATGCCTGAGTGATTGTGACACTCTAAAAATGCCATATTCGTGATTCTCGTACCCGAAAACCTACTCTTAGTGTCCTCAATTGGTCAATTTGACCTTATTTTAGTGATTTTATGATTCGGCATCCCTGTGTGGTCGTGAAGGATAGGTCAAAATCAAAATCTGACGTCAGATTCGTGTTCCCCACATAAAATTACCGCTAAAAAGTCACTTTTTGAAAGAAAAGATTTTTCGACCGAGATTGATTTTCAGATCTGCACCTCCCCCTGGAAAAAATAAAATTTTAAAAATCATTTAAAATTTATTGAAAATTCGGCGGTGGGATATTTGCGGACGGACATTTGCGGACGGGACATTTGCGGATGGATATTTGCGGACGGGACATTTGCGGATGGATATTTGCGGACGGACATTTGCGGACGGGACATTTGCGGATGGACATTTGCGAACGGGACATTTGCGGATGGATACTTGCGGACGAACATTTGAGGACGGGACATTTGCGGACGAAACGTTTGAAAAATTCAATTTGTTCAAAAATTCCAATTTTTTCAAAATTTGAATTTTTGAACAAATTGAATTTTTCAAACGTTTCGTCCGCAAATGTCTCGTCCGCAAATATCCCGTCCGCAAAAGTCCGTCCGCAAATGTTCGTCCGCAAGTATCCGTCCGCAAGTATCCCACCGCCGAAAATTCGAGAGATTTTGGAATTGTTCAATTTTTTTCTTCGACTTTCGATCTTGATAGCAATGTAGACTTCTTAGTCTAGCTTTCCTTTTCACAGTCTAGCTAAAAAATATGGCACATCAATTTTTTATTCACCCAATAAAATGATATGAAAAAAAAAAAATATATAACCAACGAAAAAATATGAGATCGCTTATAAATATACAACTCCGTAAAATATTCTAATCCGTACTGTCAGATAAAAATTCAGCCCGTTCAGCGTCGGCTGTATAAC
>OZJO01010167.1:0-10408 GCA_900406225.1 Acrobeloides nanus
AAGGTAATATATTAGATGCTAATTTAAAGGACCAGTCCACTTTTGGGGGGGGGGGAGTAGGACTAAAACAGGTCTGGGTGTGGGTGCGACAGAGACTAAAACGGGTGCGGCACATTTTTAAAGCTGCGAATGTTTTGCAAAAGAGAAACCCTTTTGCAAAACAAGTGAAATTTTTTGCTGCCCTGACCCCCGATTCAGGATATTGTATTGAAGCGAAAATGGAAAAAATTCGAATTTTGACCATTTTCGCTTTAATACAATATTCTCAATCGGGGTCAGAGAAGCATTTTCAAGGTTCGAAAATGTGCGCAATCAATTTCCCGCATAAAGTTACTCAGGAATGCCAAGTCATGAAGAAAAAATTTATTAAAAAAATTCACGCCTAGTGTGGGCTCTCGCTAATTCTTACTGTTAGTAATACCAAAAAATTTCTATTACAGTATCTCCGAGATGTGGAAACCAACTGATCACCATCGATATCCAATTTGACCGTGGCTATTTGCCATCGGGAAAGTTCACCGATTGGATTATAGTAGGAGAATCGAATCGGCCCGAGTGCAGGCTCAAAGGGAATGGCGAACTGCAATATGTGGTAGAGATCGCGGTCTTCAATGATCCATGTAAAACACAAATGGTACGACCAAGATTAGCTTTGTTAATTTAAACAAGAAAAAAATTTAGCCATCACCCGGAGTCTTTCAAAATTCCATACGAATCGCTCAATTTCCCGCTATCATTCTACAGGATGATTATAATTTCACGATTAAATGTGTCTACGGTCTTCCAGAAGTTATCGAGTTTCAGCTGCCAAGAGTGAATCCAACATTTGATTTAAATCGAAAGTAAGTGGGGCATAGTTTACCAGTAGAGGGAATACACCGGACCCTCAGGATGGATGGATGAATGACTATAAAGGCGGAAGGTCCGAGGATGAGTGGTGACCCCCCCCCCCCCTTGGTAACCTATGAAGTGGGGTTTCATCTGTGTAAAAAAATACAGTCAACTCTCGATTTAGTGACCCCACTGAGAATTTTCCCGCCAACACGACCACGCAGGGATGTGCTGTAAAAAATTGAATTTTTGTCAAAAAATCGAATTTTGGCCAATTGAATTTTGGTCGTTGCATAAGTATAAATAGATAGACGAAAAAAATTTTCTCGCCAACACGACCACGCAGGGATGCATTGCAAAAGTATAAATACAGTCAAACTCGTTTTAGTGATACCCTCCCTCCGATACGATTTAGTGACCCCTCCCTGGGGGGTGTCACTAAATCGAGAGTTGACTGTAAGAGAAGAAAAACTGTCGAGAAATTCAAGGATGCCTACAGCCAAAAATAACAAATCCTCATTTTGTTATACATTCTTCAAACTTCTTTTTATTGTAGCCCAATCTCTCCACAAGAAAATACCATATCTAGAGGAAATTTTGAAGTCCGTGATCCATTTGGAACATCACCCTTGGCACCAGCTTTCGCAAATTCCATAGACAATGTCGAGACTGGTAGCACGAGTAGCAGCACTATTAATGAAGCGAGAAGGAGCTTCCTTTCATCATCACAACTCTTCGCCATTTTATTAACCGCTTTCATTTTACTGACTACATTAATATTTCTCATCTTATTATGGCTATGTTTGAGAAGTCGATGTGAGAATGAAGAAGTGAAAGAAGCGCCACCGAGTAGTAGTGTAACAAGTGTTTCACCAGGTTAGTTCAGCATACAGTTGTAAAAATCGGAAAAGTTGTGACTTATCAATGGCGCACCAGTAGAGCATTAAAGAAAAGAATTAAAACGGGACGGGTGCGAAATTTCTCCCGGATCAAAATTTAAGAGGCACTTGCTTGAATACTAGCAGGTTTCAGGCGATAAGTGTTTAAATTGTTATTTTTTCAAATTTTTGTGTCAAGGGCAAAATCTTTTGGATCCAGGTGAGAATCGAACTTGAGAGCAATCCCTACGAGTCAACAGTCTTCGCCACTCGGCCATGAGGGCTTCTTAATATATATCATTAAATTTTAACTATAAAACATGATATGGGGCTAAAAATTTTTCTTTGAAGGGTACCCCCATGATTTTGGTGTCATTTTTCTTCTCTCACCGAGTCCTATCGATTGGTATAGACCGTGACGGAATTGGATTTAAGGTGAAGGAGATATATTTTGGTTCCCTGGGTTTTTTTGACGTGGATAAATCCAAGAAATTTTTTAGCTGCCCGACCAGATATTTCCCCACGCGACGATTGGTGGCAACGCAAAGGAAATGGAAATTACTTACTTCCATCCGAATACCATGTGAATAGGTAGGAGAAAGCATTTTTTACAGTTCAATACCCCACCAATTTCCTCTTTTGTTACAGGGTGCATTTTTGTGATTTTTGGGCCCCGAAAAAATTTTTTTGGGACCAGAAAATTTTTAAACTAAATGATCTATATAAGGGTAATTTTATGCGGGGAATCGATTGCCCGCATTCTCGAAGCATGAAAACGTTTCCTTGACCCTGATTCAGGGAATGAAGTTGGTGTATTGACGCGAAAATCGAAAAATTTTCTTTTTTCGCTCATACACCAACTTCATTCCCTGAATCAGGATCAAGATAATTTTTCATGCTTAGAAAATATGATCAATCGATTCCGTGCATAAAATTACCCCCAAGGGCCTATAAATCGAATGGAAAATGAAAGTTGAAAATAGGAAATCCGTAAATTTTTTGGAAATTTTTTCTGAATTATAACGTGATTTTCCATTTTCCAAATAGATTTATAGGCCCCAGATGGATCTTTCAGGGCGAAAATAAAAATTTTTCGCGTCAATACACCGAATCCATTCCCTGATCAGGGTCAAAGAAGTGTTTTCATGCTTCGGGGATTTAGGCTTAAGCTTAAGCCTAAATCCTAAGCCCCCCGAAAAAATTTGGACTTTTTTACTCATCCTGTATTTCTCTCTCTCTCGTAAACTTGAATTCGCATTGGACTGCACTGTGTAATTACAATTATTTTCTTGTTTCCGGGAGTCGGATAATGAAAACATTCATTGTGTTGGCGCATAACGCCAACACAATTCCCCCATATACTCAAGGTCGTGGTACGCAAAACCGACTTCGTNGATAATGAAAACATTCATTGTGTTGGCGCATAACGCCAACACAATTCCCCCATATACTCAAGGTCGTGGTACGCAAAACCGACTTCGTGGATAACCTACAATTAGTGGGAGTGCGGGCGAGCTTTTACAAAAAATGGCAATGCGCTAAAATTCTATTGGATTATAGGGTGAGACAAAAAACCATACTTTTCGTTTTTTGGTGAAAAATTTTCAAAAAAAATTTTTTTCCAAAATTACCTATAAGGCATAGTTTACCAGTAGGGGGAATACACCGGACCCTCAGGATGGATGAATGAATGGCCTTTCAGAGTGGGGGGTACAAGGGGGGGGGAGTACATGATAAAATTTTCAAAAATTTATATGATGAATGAATTGGAAGGGAGGAGGGTACACGTTCCCTCATGATGGATGGATGAATGACTATAAAGGCGGAAGGTCCGAGAATGAGTGGTGAGGAGGGTACTGTACCCCCCCCCTGGTAACCTATGCTATAAGGGGTGTTTTCATGCGAGCATCGAAACCTCTTGAAAACGCTTGTAGGTGATTTTTGAAGAAAAATTTTTTGAACATTTTTCGCCTCAAAAACGCAACAGTACGATTTTTTTTGAAACACAAAAAATTTTNACGCTTGTAGGTGATTTTTGAAGAAAAATTTTTTGAACATTTTTCGCCTCAAAAACGCAACAGTACGATTTTTTTTGAAACACAAAAAATTTTGAAAATTTTTTCACGTGGGTGCCCCCCTATTGTATAGTAGCTTCCATGATTTTTAGAACACATAGTGCCGTTTCTGCAGATGAGCCAAGAACACACACCTCTTATACTTCCGGTCTAGAAAGTGATGGAGAGCATTCTATACGAGCTATCGATGTCCCTCCATCGGCAGACGCGGCATTCCGAAAAGCGTTTCGGAACCGATCTTCAAATGAAGAGAGTCCGGAGGATGAGAACAACGGTGCGAATCTAGATCGACTTGGTCCACCACAAAGTTATTCCGAGTGGCGAGAGAAGATGTTAAAGTAAGCTTCGAAAAGGAAGCAGCAGAAATCAGACTGACTTTTTTCTAGAGTTCGTGAAACTTCTGCGGTGGATACTAGACTGGATGCAGGTTTTGAGATGGATCGTGATCGAGATTTGCCCTCGAGATGCTTGACACCGGTTCGCTCGATTACGGAAATTTATCGTTCCGCTGAAACTAGACTACAAAAAATGGCTTCTTCATATCCTGGAGATGATCATGTCTCCCACACGTCGGATGAAGGTAAACAAAAAGCAACAAAATGATGTCAATTAGGTTGTGTTGTTCGGAAAATAACTTTGTAAATTCCGAATTTTAACGTGAACTTGGCTCAGTGGTAGTGCTCCCGGATTCGAGTCTACTGGTCTCGGGTTCGAATTCCACCTGAGTCGATATGATTTTGCCTCAAAAATTCGATTTTTTTTACCAAAATTCAATTTTTTGTCAAAATTCGATTTTTTGGCCAAAATCGTATCGTTGTAGAAATGACTCCTCGTGGGGTTTTTCTATGCAGGGAATCGATTGAAAAGTGAAATGGTGTCTGTGTATTGAAACGAAAACCTGAATTTGAATTCCTGAAGGAGTTTTTGAACAATTCCACCGCCATCGAAAAACGGTAGTATCCCAATTTTCATGAAAAACAAATTCTTCGTTTTTGAAGTTTGATCAAAATTGTTGCATAAATTGATCGAAATTTAGCCAACTTTGAACTAAATTTCTTTCAAAAACGAAGAATTTGTTTTTCACGAAAATTGGGGTACTACCTTCTTTTTTGATGCGCGCTCTATCGATTGGCGGTGGAATTTTTCAAATTCTTCCTTCAGGACTTCAAATTCAGGTTTTCGTTTCAATACACAGACACCATTTCACGCTTCAGCAATCTGCAAAAGTATTTCCCGAACGATCCCAATATTTTTAGGCGAGTATTCATTACCTCAAGCCCAACGTTGGCCCATTGATGCCGCAACTAGGGAGAGACTTGCTCGATGTGTTGATAAAATCCGCGGCTTTGGTGCTAGAAAGTTGACCGAACAAGAAATTTGTATGCATTTTCAAACAATTTTTTATTTGTATTCTTTTTTAGCAAGATGGCGTCAATTGATTTCAAATGATGTTTTGTTGCAACGCAGGATGCTCGAAGCAAGAAACGTGGAAGAATTGAAAGCTATGTGTGAACATCCGGATTACCGGCTTTATTTCACTCGGGTCAAATGGTAACTCAACAAATTACAGGATGGCTCAAAAATGAGATTTTTTGGTCAAAATTCAATTTTTCGATCAAAATTCGATTTTTGTCAAACAAATTTTTACGTCTAATTAAAAATTTTTTTTGAAAATTTTAGGTCATTGATAATGCAATGTGTCGCTGAAGTAATATTCAATCAAGAACGCGTTGAATCCTTAGGTTATGGAAGTGTTGCTACACCTCAAATCAAGCTGAAGCCGGTGAGCTAATCTTGACTTCATATGCTAGCCAAACGTGCGCAATCGAGGAATCGATTGCGCACATTTTCGAAGCATGAAAAAATCTACCTACCTCTGATTCAGGCGATTCCTCGCTTAAAATTATCCTCAAAAACTTTAACTCCGAAATTTTTGGTATTAATTTTGTTAATTTCAAAATTATGGATAATTTTTCCCCATCCTGTAACCATTCACATATGGGCAAGGGGTGAATTGTCCACCCTTATGTCGCCATAATAGATCAAAATGACTAAAACGTGTCGTCGTGCTCCTCATTCCTGTATTTGTCTGAATCTCTAAATTTTTTGTTTCAGAGCGATGGAGACGATGAAACTTTAAACGGTTCAACATTGAACGTCTATATCGGGAATGTTTCAAATAATCCAAATTGGTGATAAAAAAAACATGATATTTTTATTTATTTATTTTTAGATGCTTGCCATATCTTTATTCAACAATAAATAAATAAATTTATACAGAGTGAGCCAAAAAACCGTACTTTTGCGTTTTTTTGGTGAAAAATTTTCAAAAATCACCTATAAGCAGAAGTCTCAAGTCTACTGATTTCGGAAAAGTGCTGATTTTGAGGGCAGTATAACTTTTCGTACAATTGTGATTCGAACAAACTTTTCGTACAATTGTTCTGTACAAATATTTTTCGTACGAACTTTTCGTACAATTGTTTTTTTGTTAGTACAAAAAGTTTCATTAGTACAACGACAAATTGTACGAAAAGTATAGTAAAAAGTATAGTTCTGTACGAAACATGATGTACGAAAGGTGAATGTACGAAAAGTGTGCTGTACAAAAAACTGTTTGAAAATTCGAATTTTTACCCCTTGGGTAAAAACTTCTGAAACTTTGCTTGTGTAATAACTGTACGAAAAGTCCATGCGAACCGCAGTTGTACGAAAAGTTATACTGCCATTTTGAGGCACCATAACTTTCGCCACGAATCTCACCACACTAATTTTCGCCACTTTCGTGTCAATATACATGTTTATTGCAAATCAGGCAACTAAATTATTCTGTCACAGAAAGGGAAATTCGATTGCATAATTTTTGTAAAATTTCTTATTTTTTCAAGTAAAATCGAATCATTTCATTGTCGAAATTCGGTAACAGAATAATTTCAGACTAATTGAGTTGCCTGATTTGCAATAAAATATGTATATTGACACGAACGTGGCGAAAGTTATATATTTTTTGGCAACGTGGCGAACATGAAAACGTGTGCCATTTGGCATGGTGAAATTTTTCTCAATAATTATTTCTAGTGAGATATTTTCATGCCAAACATAATTATTATTGCTAAACTCATAAAATGGAACATTTTGTAATAAAATTATATATGTAGGTCTTATCGTTTCAATCCGGCGGCTTTTACCCTCCACCATGTCAAACGTGCCAAATGGCTGCCAAACTGGCGCCATGCGGCGGCATTTACCTACACCCGATTTTGGCTCCTAAATTCTGATTTTTGAAATCAGATTTTGGTGATTTTGAACAAATGCTCTTGGCATCCCTGCCTATAAGGAGTATTTTCATGCGATTTTTGAAAATTTTGATGCAAAAGTACGGTTTTTTTGCCCCACCCTGTACACATCTATTTACCAACTTCTTAAAACAATGAATCTGTATAATGTGCGAAAAGGTTTTTGATCAAATCAATCAAAAAGTCTCCCAACTTTTTGGCTTTGTCAAAATTTTTGTGTAATAATAAAGAAAATTTTCTGGCCGGTTTTCTTTCGGTGATTTGATTTCCATCTTCTTTTTCCTGAGCCGATTGGCTAGGTGCAGCCAAACTTCGAGCGAAAGCATTCGACTTTTGGAACTTTTTTTAAATGCCATAACTTCAACAAATAAATGGCTCTTGATCATGAAATAAAAATTCTACTTTTTTTACAATTACCTTTCCTCTTTAGTCTTTATGGTAGGAAAATTTCATTAATGGGTTCAAAGTATGTCCATTGTAAAATAAAGCGGCACGTTCTCGTCTCGGCCGACCACGAAGACACACGGTGAGAGAGATTAGCCAAACTAGTGGACAAATGTTTTCGCCTGTCTGCTCTTTTTATTTTTCTTTAAATAGATAAGTTGAGTATGGGAAAGTTTTAGAGCTATATTATATGTTTGATCGCGTATTTGTTAGAAAGAACAAAAGAGATTTTTGTGTTAAAGGTCCAGTAAGTTACAATCATATGAAAAAATCCAGTAAGTTACAATCTTATGAAAAATGATATATTCGAAAAGATCATGAAAAATGGAGCATTTTTTGTTTTTACGGCATGTTCTGAATCGTTGTAGTTTTCGAGGTAATTTTGTTTGAAATTTTAAATTTGTTACAAGCTCTTCGTTGTAATACACAAACTTTTTTGCGGGAAAATCGATTTTTGCATCAATTTTTTAAATTTTCATAAAATGAACATTGTAGCAATTTTTTATAGCTAAATAAGACGAACAAAATGATACGAAAATTATTTAATTTGAACATTGTTTTGGGTTATTGAAACGAAAACTCTGATTCATGTTTTCGTTTTAATAACCCAAAATAATGTTCAAATTAGATAATTTTGGTGCCATTTTGTTCGTTTCCTTTGGCTATAAAAAGTTGCTACAATGTTCATTTTATGAAAATTGAAAAAATCGATGCAAAATCGATTTTTTCGCAAAAATTCAAAAAAGTTTGTGTATTACAACGAAGAGCTTGTAACAAATTCAAAATTTCAAACGCAATTATCTCGAAAACTAAAACGATTCAGAACATGCCATAAAAACAAAAAATGCTCTATTTTTCGTGATCTTTCCGAATATAGTAGCGGACAAAAAAATGCATCACCCCCCAATTTCCATGCTTTCAATGATTTATTGCACTAAGACACAACAAAAAGCAACAAGAACAAAAAACAACAACCAAAACAACTACAAATGATCAATATTTGGTGGGATAACCCTTTGACTTGATGACAGCGAAATTTTGCAATATAAAAACAATAAATCGTTGAAAGCATGGAAATTGGGGGGTGATGCATTTTTTTTGTCCGCTACTGTATATCATTTTTTCATATGGTTGTAACTTACTAGACTGGACCTTTAAAGGGGGTGCAAATCAGGGCTTTTTCTCCAAAAAATTTTTTTGAAAAATGACCTTCTAGGGGTAAAAATAGGGTGAAAAATCGATTACGCACATCCCTGTCGCTTGAAAATGCTTCTTTCACCTTGTTTTCGCGAAAAAAGCACTATTTTCGCGAGAAATAGTGGTATTTTCGCAAAAACAAGGTGAAGGAAGCATTTTCACGCGACGGGGATGTGCGTAATCGATTTTTCACCCTATTTTTACCCCTAGAAAGTCATTTTTCAAAAAAAATTTTTGGAGAAAGAGCCCTAAGTTGTACCCCCTTTTAATTCAAAAGATGAATTAGCTCTATGTTCGATTTTTTATATTAAAACATGAGTATTATAGGTTTTATGAAAATATTTACCCACATTTTACCTTTTTTCTAATTTCAATTTTCGGAGAACCGAATTTGACATTTTCGAAGCAAAAAAACACTTCCCTAATTCAGGGAAGGCCTGTGTATTGAAGCGAAAAGTCGCAAAAATGCGCGATTTTGCATTAGGACGATCCCTTTTGGGGTAAAAATGTGCGGGAAATCTGAATTTGACATTGATAAGAATTCCTCGGATTCAATACAAGCTGTATATCGATGCGAAAATTCGAGAAAATCATTTGTTAATTGGATTCTATCATTGTCAAATTCGGATTCCCCGCACATTTTACTCCAAAAGGGGTCGTTTTTAGGCAAAAATGCGATTTGCGACTTTTCGCTTCAATACACAGGCCTTCCTCTGAATCAGGGAAGCGTTTTTCGCTTCGAAAATGTCAAATTCGGATTCCCAGTATTTTTTTACCTCATAGAGGGGCTATTTCCAGAAAAAATTTCGAAAAAATTCCCCCCCACCCCCTATTCTAATTTTTAAATATTTTGATTTGAGAAAAATAGAAAAATAGTGCTTCTGTTTATTTTAATCTCGAAATTCTGAGTCCAGTCATTTCCGAGACAGCGTATCATCTTTCTAAGCACCCTAAAATATACTCCACCATCTCACCTTGGCCCCTCGCACTCTCCATGAAGTGGATGGACTGACCTAGGTGCATGACAATAGTTGGCGCGAAGATCACTGAAATTTCTCCAGCAGCATTTCTTTCCGCTATCCCCCTCATCGTCTGGTTGATGATCATCAGATAGAGACTTTTCGTGCATTGATCGACGAATATTTGCTAATTTTGTGACTAACAAGCCAAATGAGAAAAGACATTTATTGTTATTTGATTTAATTTTTTATTTGTTATTTGATTTATATTGGTTTTAGGCTTAAGGCTTAGGTTTAAGGCTTAGGCTTAAGACTTAGGCTTAATGTCGTGTCCCGAGTGCAACGGTACTCGTCTAACAATTCTACCGCAATACTCGAGAACACGATATTTATAACTCGGACTTTATTAACTCGATATATAAGACAACTCGTGAACAATCATAAAATAAGACAAACC
Organism: Acrobeloides nanus; assembly: GCA_900406225.1. Classification (NCBI taxonomy): domain Eukaryota; kingdom Metazoa; phylum Nematoda; class Chromadorea; order Rhabditida; family Cephalobidae; genus Acrobeloides; species Acrobeloides nanus. The sequence continues at coordinate 10,138 of OZJO01010167.1, forward strand.
CTAAACCCTAGTAGGGAGACCGGGTATCACGAGCCCCGTAGGAAACCGACTCGATTCTGTTTTTGTAATCCTCCACCTATCGGTTATTACCAGCATTTACCCTTAGACTTTTTATCCAATCAGAATGTTCGTAGGTCATGTGATCGATTGCGAAATCGACGACGTCATTCTTTTATCCTATCTTGACTCTCAATATGATGAAATCGTTTATGAAATCGGTGTCTTCATTTTACTCAATACCTAACACTTAAGACTTATGCTTAAAGGGGGA
>OZJO01010178.1:0-21230 GCA_900406225.1 Acrobeloides nanus
TAATCAGGATCAAGGAAGCGTTTTCTAGGTTCCAGAGTGCGCGCAATCGATTTCTCGCATAGAAAAACCTAAGAATTTATGATTTTCTCATAAAAATCTGAAAATGTATAATTTTCGCTTCAATACACCAATTTCCCTGAATTAGGGTCAAGGAAGCATTTTTAAGGTTCGAGAGTGCGCGTAATCGATTCCCCGCATAAAATTACCCCTAAGGGGTCACTTGTTAAAAATTTTTTTGACATTTTTACTTCGGCATTTTTATTCCTGTTAAGTGTGCCTCCCAGGCGTAGTAGCTCCAAAATTTTCGACGAAATAGTCATAGTTTATACAACTCCCACCCCAATCGATTTTTTCTTCGAAATTTGTCAATATCGAAATCAGTTTTTGGTTCAAAATATTTTACAACGTTTTTAATCAACAAAACAAATGATTATAAAGCGTTTTAAAAAAATTTTCGAGTGACTTCAGAGAATACAAAGTTTTTGAGCCATTTTCAGGGTATGCCCATCGTGTGGTATCTTCTTCCAGTAGTCAAAATCAAAAAATTCCTTCAGATTCGTGTTCTCCATGTCGAAAAACCCCCTGACACCAAATTTCAGCCAATTTGGAGAACTTTCTGAAAATTCGAGTTTTTGACCTCATGGGGGATCAATGGGTCAAAAACTCGAATTTTCAAAAAGTTCTCCAAATTGGCTGAAATTTGGTGTCAAGGGGTTTTTCGACATGGGGAACACGAATCTGAATCGATTCCCCGCCTAGAAAAACCAAAGAATCGACGGTTTTCTCATAAAAATCCGAAAAAGGAAATTTTTGATTTTGACCACTGGAAGATATTATCCCACGATAGGCATATCCCGAAAATGGCTCAAATCATTGTATTCCCTGAATCAGGAAAGCATTTTTATGCCTCAGCAATGCGTACAATTGATTCCCGAATGGAAAAACCCTATATACAGTCGAAAATTTCGTCAAAAATCGACTTCTATAACCAAATATCGACATTTTAAAATTAATTTGCAACATTGAAAAACACCAATTTTTTGAAAAAGTCTGTATATTGACACGAAAACATGAGCTATTCTCAAAAAGATCGACTGGATTGTATTCAGCATACACTCTTATCCAATACTGAAAAAAATTTCATCGAAAACGGATGCAAAATGGTGAAATTAGAGCATTTTTTGAGCCTCAAATACAGGGTGGACTTTAAAAAACCGGAATTTTATCGTTTTTTGACGAAAAAACTCGCGAAAATTTTTTCAAAAAGTGAACTATTAGGGATAATTTTATGCGAGAAATTGATTGCGCGCAGTGAGATTGTCTGAAAATGCTAACTTAGCCATGAAGTCGTCATTTTTTTGATTTTTTTCCTCAAATTTTTTCGCTAAAAAACGGCAAAATTCCGGTTTTTTAAAGCCCACCCTGTACTTATTGGACAACCCAATAAATACCGACCAGTAAAAAAAGTAGAAAAATTCCAAAAATGACCCCCATCATTCACTAATTTTTTATGAAAACATTAAGCTCAACTAAAAATTTCAAAAATGGGACTTCTATTCACTTATGTTCAAAAGAATGGATTAGGAATTAAGATTATTTATAACATTTCTAACATATTTATAACAAAAACTTTTTCGAGAAAACCGAGCTTTGGGTGTCACAAAAATTTTGTAAGGATACTTTTTTTGATAATAAATTTTATCGATTTCTAGAAAAATTCGTTCAAAATCTCTTTTACCAAAGTTGTAGAGCTTGATTTCTTCTACAATTTTCTTAAAGGTTACTTTTGATGAAAATCGATAGAAAAACGAGAAAAGCGCACGAAAAAGTAATAACCCTTCAAAAATTTTGTGACATGTTTTGTGACATAAAGCTCTGTTTTCTTAAAAAAGGTGTTTTATATATTATTTTACATAATGGACCGTCCTTATTGGCCATAAAAGAAAGTATAGAGAACTTTCGATTCCTACACTTGAGCAATAAAAACATGGAGAGCATATGATAATAAAATAAAAACGATGACATTTATATAAATTTTAAGAAGCATTTATATTGTATATTCGGAAGCTTATACCATATGACTTCATTGTTTTGTATTTGCGAAACAATCTGCTTTTATTAGAACAGAAATTTTTAGCTTACGATAGTTTGAAAAGTCTTATTGAATTTTTGTCTTTTAGACAAAAGATATGAAAGACAACAAATTTAGCCTTATTATTAAGATGTTATTGTTAAGAAATTTATAGAAAATTCAACAGGATGTACGAATTTATCTTCAACTAATGTTCCAACTGATCTTCGTATTAAAACATCAAGGACTCTATTTAACCGTAAGCTCATTAATCTCTATAAGTTCATCTTCTATGAAAATGCTAAAAATGTCATAAATTCGTGATAATTTTTATGCTTAGTCAAACATAAATTGTGTTGAGTAGGTGCCAAATTACGTTCGCATGACAAAAATTAAATTATGTATTTTCAGAAAGATTTTTATACGATTTTTAGGTAATACAGGGTGGCCCAAAAGTTCCCGCCCTAATCTTGTTATGTATATATTTTAATGATTTTATTTGATTTTTAACGACAGGCAGTGGTCAGAAGAGCCCCTCCCACTCGAAGAACGCATCGTGGAAAGGACCCAGAAGCCGAAGCAAGTCATGGTGTGGGCCGGCGTGGGGCATGGAGTCAAATCGCCGTTGTTCTTCATCCCCGCTGGTGTCAAGGTCAATGGTGATGAATACCGAGAATTTTTGAGAAAGAAGGTCTTGTCGTGGGTACGAAGAACGTACGGTTGGCGTAGTGGGCAGAAGCAGTGGATGTTTCAACAAGACGGCGCTCCATCACACTGAGCAGAAGAAACTCGAGATTTGGTCAGAGACATCTTCCCTGAATGCATCGAAGTCGACATCAGCCCGAAGTGAAACAATGGAGAATGGCCACCGAATTCGCCCGATTTATGTGTGGAGGACTTCTCATTATGGAGCATTTTGGAAAACGAAGCATGTTCAAAGCCCCATCAGTCGGTCGAAGCGCTGAAGAAAAGTTTGGTTAAGGCATGGAACGCTATACCTCAAGAAGTCATTGATCGAGCTGTGGACGATTTCCCGAAGCGTTTGAAGAAGTGCATTGATGCCCAAGGTGGCCATTTTGAAAATAAATAGTTAAATTTTGTTATTATTATTGGTTTTTGTTAGGTTTTAAATAAAATTTATTATCAAATATTACAAATATATATATAACAAGATTAGGGCGGGAACTTTTGGGCCACCCTGTAGAGGAGAAAATTCGGAACAACCTATATAGAGGATTTCGTAAAAATTTGCTTATTACTACACATTTTGTTATTAGATGAAAACTCTAATATGTAAAAAAAGATTATCTGTAACACTTGTTCTTCTAATGTTTGTATATGTTACGGGAAAATCTGTTTTTTCGGAGAAAATCCGATTTTCCCGGGAAAAAGGCTTATAAGGAAGGGGTCACAACTTGGTTTCTTAGATTTCGCCCAAACATATGCCAATTTTTTACCCATGGTGGGAGTACTAAAAAACCGCAAAAAATTTTTCCTACCGACACTCCTATGNTTTCTTCGATTTCGCCCAAACATATGCCAATTTTTTACCCATGGTGGGAGTACTAAAAAACCGCAAAAAATTTTTCCTACCGACACTCCTATGGGGAGATTCAAAATTAGGGTTCAAAGAAATGGCCATAACTTTTTATGGCTAAAAGCTTTTTCAATAACTCTTGCATTTGACAGAGGGTGAAAAGACGTAACTTATGGTATATTACCTTTGGCCTTAAACATTTGTCTTCATGGTTAAAAACGCCTAACAAAAATGACACCATTTTTCTTAAGAAAAATTGAACTTTCGGGGGTCTCAATTCGTCTTTATTTTGCTCGCCTTGACTTTAAATTGACTTAAAAACTGTTTCTAGGTCAGAAAAACACTTTCTGATCGTTTTTGGAGTAAGTTTTGAAAGTTCGATTTTCGACCCCCGCTGGACCCTCCAGGCCATCCGGCATCAGAGGTCGAAAATCGAACTTTCAAGACTTACTCCAAAAACTATCAGAAAGTGTTTTTCTGACCTAGAAACAGTTTTTAAGACAATTTAAAGTCAAGCCGAGCAAAATAAAGACGAATTGAGACCCCCGAAAGTTCGATTTTTCTTAAGAAAAATGGTGTCATTTTTGTTAGGCATTTTTAATCATGAAGACAATGGTTTGAGGCCAAAGTTAATATACCATAATTTAATAATTCACCCTCTGTCAAATGCAAAAAGAGTTATTGAAAAAGCTTTTAACCATAAAAAGTTATGGCCATTTCTTTGAACCCTAATTTTGACCCCAAAAACCACATTTTGGGCTCTATTTCCTCATAGGAGTGTCTGTGAAAATGTGGATAAAAATGTGAAAATATGGGTAAAGATATGTATTTTTCAATTTTTAAGGGTCAAACAAAGGTTTTCACGCTTCGGGAATGCGTGCAATCGATTTTTCGGATAAAATTACCTCTAAATATGTCATTTTTTTTAAATTTTAGAAAAATTTTTTTTCGATTTTTGACCCTGGGGTGACCCACACCTGATCCACAATAGCTCCAAAAAATCGTTCCATTTAAGCATACCCTGTATAATTGAAATTAATCGGAGAGGCATTTCTTAGCTATCGATAAAAAAATCTAGAGGAGTATATAATCTAGAGGTGTGTTTTGATGGGTGAAGAAATTGAAAAATGTAGAAAGTAGACTTATTAAAACAATGCTTTTCCTAAAAGATTTTTCAATAATAAACAAAAGCTTATAGAATATAATCTGAATGGTCTAATTAATCTGAATGAACGAAATGTTTCTTTGTTTAAATTGCGTGATCAAAAAGTTTTTATACTACAAAATGGAGTTTTAAATAAATCTTGATATTGGGTACAGCTTTCACGCTAAGAAAAATTTCTTTGTTGCGTGATCAAATTGCGTGAAAGTTCCTGAACATCGATGTTTATGAAAATAAATTCAAAAAATGAAGAAATGTCCATATTCGGATGCAACGCCGAACTCAATAGCGAACCTAATCGGAGGCGAGGCCGAGCTCCATAGTATAAATATGAGCCTAGGAAAATGGTGATGTGAAGGTTTTTATTTGGAGCTTAGCTAAAGTATGGGGTCAGGTAAGGTCCCAAGGGAGGCCAGGCCAATAAAAACAAGTATGACGCACCACATCAGGTGATCTAGATTTTGTCATCGTCAACTATAAATCACGTCATTATGGTGTCGAAATCATATGAACCACCAAAAAATCACCCCATAAATGTTGAAATATAGATGGAGTCATACCTGTTCGGGGGAGGAGATTTAACACACTCAAAAAGGGTATAAAAGGGGTTACCCAAGCCCAAAGATATCAGTCCTGGCCAGGATAAAACTCCAATAAGTTTGATCAAAGAGGAAACAAAGCTCAGCTCCTGAATATTTTCAAAGGTCGAAATTTTAAAAACGGAAACAAGTCGGGTGCGCAAATGTTGGGGGCAAATGTCAGGGGCGCAAAAATCGGGTGCTTAAAAGTTGGGTGTGCAAGTGTCGTTGAACATGTGAGGGCACAAAAGTCCCCCATCCGAAAATCCATTCGAAAGTACAACTTTTTTTGTCGATTTCAGCGAGGAGAATGCATTTTTGATGCGGTTTTTCTCAAAATTATAAAACATTTACTTTTATTTATAAATCGAACCAAGATAAATAAAATACAACAGCAGGAATTTAATATAATTGTTTTTTTAAGTTCATAAACGATAGAACAGTCATAAATAAATGGACAGTAAAACACAACTATTCATATTGACAATTATATTCAGCACTTTCCCAATTTCCAACCACTTTGTCCACTTTGAATACGACTTTTTCTGTCGGATCGATGGTCACCACATCATATTCCGGATCTGCGGTACAATCACGGTAGACCGTTAGCTCCATGTACTTTCGAATGCAATCCAATGCCTCTTGTTTTGTAATAGCTGCATCACGGTAACGAACATCTCTTTCAATCATCTCATTCAAGAGCCATGCTCCGAAGCCAGTTGCAAGACTTTTGGTTGGATACGACAAGCCTTTGATGTGAACCACGCCAATAAACGGCTCATAGACGCCTTTTTCGAACTCTTTCGGCTGATTGCCTGAAAAAATGGAAATTTAAAAAAATTAACGCGATAAATACACATGTGTTTCATATGGACATAACTTGAAGCCTTCAAAAAATATTTTCTAAAGTGTTCATCCATACTTTTTATATGGGAAATACAATATCAGCGTTTTTTATGAGTGGTCCTTATCAGGGAAGATGGGCAAAAGTTCGGAGAAAAACGTCCAAAATTCGGGGACACTTTTCCTACATAGCCTGCCCCAACAAAAAATTTAGCAAAAACGGTTTATACGGTAAAAAGTAGTTAACTTTTTAAACAAGGCTTCAACTTATGTCATTGTATAAAACACATGTAAAATATACCAGCGACCACAAGTATATTCCAAATTGGATTCATCTTTGTGCGGCGGTAATAGAGCAACGTAGTAAGAAACGAGTGAAGTGACTTCGGCGAGAAATTTGTTCCATATCTCTTCATTTCCTCTTCTTTGCGTTCGATAAGATTTTGGAGCCATTGGAAGTCGGCGTGATCACCCGAAAATGCAACGACGACGTTGTCATTCACACGATATTGTCGCGTAGCGTGCTTATAACGAGCCGATTTTCCATACGAGACCACCCGATCGCTAGCCACAACCACACCACCATCGTAACAAAGCGCGATCACAGATGTGCCCGTACATGTTGGATTCCTGAAAATGTGAAAATTTTTAAGCAAAAAGAATAGTTACAGTGTATTTTGCCATGGTTGCACTGTAGTAACTGGATCTTCATGAGACTTGTACATTTTCTTTCAATTTGCGTAAAATATACAGTAATAAAAAGTTTTCTAAAATGGATGAATAAAAATGAATTTAAAAAATTAACTGAATACAATTCTTTAGCTTTTTGTATCAAAATGCAAACTTTGAAAAAAATTTTAGTCGTTTAGAAATGATTTATAGCTCAAAATCACGCTTGCGATAGCATAACAAAAATCGGGCGCAGTGGTTTTTTTAGAACGCATTTTGTGCGTTGGCCAACGCCTGATGCGACTTAGTCAACCCTTTTTTGCGAGTTGGTCTTGATTTACATCCCCTTTCGCGAATTAGGGTCGCCACAGCAATTCTGAAAAACTGTGTAAGGTTAAAAAAACAAATAGTGACTTTATCAAAAGTTTGAAAGAAATATGACGGCTTTAAACCGTTCAACAAAAAATAACAAATTGAACATTTTTAACTTTATTAAAAACAAACCAATTTAAAATATAAAAATCTGTAAATCTTGAAAAATTCCATTGTTCTTCTAGATTCATGAAAATTGGAAAAAATGCAAAATATAGGGTTTTTTTTTTGTCATAACGGGGTATCATTAGGATTTTTTAAAGGGGGTCCAGATAATAGGTTAATCCCTGACAAAAAATTTTTCTCGAATGACCATATATAGGGGTAATTGATGCGAGGAATCGATTGCGCGCACTACCGAAGCGCAAAAACGTCTCCTTCACTGTGTTCGTGAAAATATCGATTTGAGGGGGGGGGTGAGTTCCAAATTTCTGACAATCTGGTAAATAAAAATTGTTGAAAAATCGACATTTTCACGAAAACAAGATGAAGGAAGCGTTTTCGCTCTTCGGTAGTGCGCGCAATCGATTCCTCGCATCAAATTATCCCTATATAGGTCATATAGAGAAAAATTTTTTGTCAGAGATTGACCTATTGTCTGAACCCCCTTTAATATAATTTTCACAAATTTTTGAGTAAAAATATAAGGAGGGATCAAGAGGAAAATTTTTTCATTTTGTGGATTTCGGGGGAGGCTATAGCCCTCCCCCTCCCGGCTACGCCACCGACCTAGATGAGTCGTAACAGTTGTTACGACAATCCGTATGAGTCTGTGGCTACCCATAACCTTATCAAAAGGGTAATAATATCAAATCATCAAAAGAGCCACAAAAAATCGGCTCTATAATTTTTCGCATACGAATTTTCCCACAAACTTTTCACACTCGAATTTTGGCACATTCGCTCTAAAATCACCACTGTGTCAGATGTTTTTTATGTATTTCTGAAACTCATTTTCATTTTAAACTGATTTATTGCACAAAATCACACTTACATCAGCATAAAAAATCTGACGCAGTGTTTTAGATCGAATGTGTGAAAATTCGTTTTTGCGAAATTTTGAATGCGAAAAGCCTACGGGAAAATTCGTATGCAAAAAATTATAGAGCCAAAAAATCACAGAACAGAAAATGCACGAACCAAAATAAAAAACCTCAATCCAATGAAAAAAAACTATACTGGCCTATTTGAACAAGTACAGACAATATATAATAAATTATGATCACGCTATACCATTACACAAATGATATATAAAAAACGAAAGCACATGTAAGTAAAAAACAAAAATAGGAAATTTATTTCAGACTTCAATATCCGGAGTCAAATTCGCTTCATAAGCAGCTTTGGAAGCCAAAAATGTTTCATGTTTCTCCTTCATTCGTTCGGCATTGAAACGATGGGCTGAAATTTTTTCAAAACTATATATTATTTTTGCGTGAAAATTTCACCTTTGCAGATTTTTCCTTCCCGCACACAAGTCCATTTACAGCACTTTCTGCAAAGCAGATTTTCACAGTTGGCGCCAGCCGGTTGTTTACATCTCTTGCAAATCGGATACGACTGTTTTTTGCTGCGCTCCTTTTCCAGTTCAATTCGGCGGCGCTCTCGTTTCCGGATTTGACGCTTCGAAAGTCCTGTGGTGTTGGCGATTTTTTCGATTTCGGCACGGCGTTGAACGCGGAAATCGGATTCGGACGGACCATTAATTTGTGGCGGACGAATATAGGGTTTGGAGAACCAATGTGGTGTGGATTCGATCTGAAAATTTCATTTCCACTATAAGACTTATGTAAAACATGATATGGGGCTAAAAAATTTTCCTTGAAGGGTACCCCTATGATTTTAATGTCATTTTTCTTCTCTCGCCGAGCCCTATCGATTCGTATAGGTCGTGACGGAATTGGACTTAAGGTGGCGGAGATAGTACAAACAGACACACATGTGTTTAATGTTTTAGGATACACAAAAATGTCATATGCGAAAAATAATTTCGTACCAATTCATGTAAGGTTTCAAATTTAGCTCCTTCTATATACTTCTCCCATTCGTGAACCGAGCCAACTTCGGCTCGGATTTTCGCCTCCAGCTCATCAACAATCTCCACAAATTCATGTAAATTAAAGACCACCGACGTCTTATGACGCAAATCTTCATATTTCAACAAGCTGTAGTGGCAAAATCGAAAGATGTGGGCTCGGATGGCACTGACGTTGGCGTTGAGTTTAGTAGCGTACTCGAGGTATTCTCGAGCCGCCATGAAATTTGGCATAATACGACCTTCGAATAGATAGGGGTTGTACAAAATTCCTTCGGCACTCATCACGGCGTCAACAGAGGTTTCGGCTAGGCATTTTTCGACGTCGCCGGGCATCTGAAAAAATAGGAAATATACATAAAATTTGCATAAAAAATCGCACAAAAATGTTGATTTTTAGATCCAAAAATCGAATTTTCGAGCCAAAATTTGTTTATCTACCTGAATATTTCCATTCGCTACGACTGGGATACTCAGGGAATTCTTCACCGCTTGAATAAAAGTCCAATCAGCTAGCCCAGTTAGCACGCCTTTCTGGTCTCTAGTCCGACCGTGCACTGTCAACATTGAAGCACCAGCTTCTTCCACCATTTTAGCATAGGCTAAAGTCGAGGGCAAGTCTTGTAAAACTCGAATTTTCACAGATAATGGCAAGCGACAGTGTTTGTAAACTTTGGAGATCATCTCAGCTATTAATTTTGGTTCCTCCTTAAGTAGATAAGTAAAAAAATAATTAAGTGAAAAGTAAAAGAATAATTAAAATTGAAAAATTCAACAAAATTGCAAAATTCGACAAAAAATTTGTCAAAAATCGAAAAATTCGTAAAAAAATTATAAAATTCATTAATTTTGATAAATTTTCGATTTTTGACAAATTTTGATAAATTTTCGATTTAAAAAAAATTAATGATAAGAACCTGAAGAAAAGCACCATAATGTCCACGCTTGGCAATAACTTGTGGACAACCCAGGTTCAAATCAACGGCGTCGCAAAATCCCTCTACCAATCGACAAGCATCCAAAAAAGTCTCTGGGGAATTGGCACAAAATTGAACAACCAGAGGGCGATCGGTAGGAAGTGTGGAAAATGCATTTTTCCGATAGGTTGTATCATTCACAAATAAGTGGGCATGGATCATCGGCGAATAGCAAAGATCGGCTCCGTGTGCTCGCATCATAGCCCGGAAAGCAAGTTCACTAAAAAATGAGCTGAAAAAATTTTTTGACACAGCCAATTAGAGATCGGACCGGAGCCCTGACCAGGGATTTGCCCCAGGCCTCGGTTTTTTGAATGGGGACTTGTTACACCCCATTTTCTCAAAAAAATGTCCAACATTTTCCATTTTTTCAATAAAAAAATCGAAATTTCTAAGCAAAAATTTGTCAAAAAAAGGCCAAAGTCGAAAATTTTGCCGAAATTGAAAATTTTAACGAAAATATTTATTTTTTGTTGAAAAATCCGGTCTCTACAGCCAATACCTTTGATCAACCATTGGAGCAACAATTTTCTTGATCCCACGAATTTTATTCTTCCAAAAGTTCTTCTTCCATTTATAAAACTCCTCGTCAAATTCGGGCAGTTGTACGGGCAAAATTACTTCTTTTCCAACATAAAGTAAGGTGGACTCCTGGCTAGTTGACTCTTGAACTTCTTCCGGTATTAGGGTCATTTTTGGAGTAACCAAAATTTTTGAGCTTGGCTAAATTGTAATTTTTTAAAAGAAAATTTTCAACAAAAATACTTCGTGTATTATTTTTGCTAAAAAAATTTTACAACAAAAATCATACATGAAGAGGGGGTGTTAATTGGCATCCCCATCACGCATAAAAAGATTTCGCGCCCAAAATTCGTATAATTGAAAGTTTCATGAGGGCTTAAAGGGAAAGTCGATTGTATACGAATTTTGAGCATGATATAATATTTTGTTCATTGTGACAAAAGATAATTTGTTACCCTGATACAACACCATTTTCACTAATACAAAATTTATGTTCGTGCTCAAAATTCGCATATTTGACAAGTATTGTCAATTTTTTTATAGCCCCTTGTTTTCAAGGAAATATCGCAATGAGAAACAAAGATGACATTACTTTCAAATTTTGGCTATTTTTTAGTAATCAAAATGAATTTTGAAAATTCATGGAAATCGTTTCAAAAATGAACGAGTTTAAAACGAAAATAAAAGCCATTTTTCTTCTCTTCTCTTTTGATGGAAAAGAAGAAAAATGGTTTTCGCAAAAAAGTTAATTTTTACAAATTTTCAGTGTTGGGAAAGTTTTCTTATGCAACCAGGCATGTGTATACGTCAAATTTTAACTATTTTTAGTAAACGTACGTAGCGAGAATTCAGTTTTAGGGGAGGCACTTTTACATAAGGGTCCCTCTGGTGTTTTTTTCACATTTTTGTCCAAAATTTGATAAAAATCATAAGGGTTCCCCCTTCAGTCATGTGCATCAACTGCGCAGCCAATTTGAAACTGCGTTGCGCAATCCATATAGCAGTTTGCGCTTTTCGATACAGTTTGGAACTGCATCAAAAAGCGCAGTCGTCAACTGCGTTTCAAAATGACTGGTCCCCTCCCTCATGTGATTTTATCGAAAATTTTTTTGAAATGCTTGCTTTTTAAGTTGAAAATGCTTAGAAATGACGATTTTTGGCAAAAGAGTTAGTAACGAGACGACTAAGAACAACAGTATATGACGAACAAGACCGAGAAGACGGCTAAAATCTGCGAGTTGTTCGGAGCAAGTTCCCCTGGTTGACGTTGAATAAACTCGGCAAAAAATTATTTTCTTCCGAAAATTACCCATTTAGGGGTAATTTTATGCAAAAAATCGATTGCGCGCACTCTTTTCAGGTTGCGGGAGTGCGCGCAATCGATTTTTTGCATAAAATTACCCCTAAATGGGTAATTTCTGAAGAAAAAAATTTTTTGCCGAGTTTAGTCAACGTTAAATGGCGGCAACCAGAAGAACTTGCTCCAGTTGTTCTTCTGGGAGCTATCCCAGAAGCAATGATGAAAAGAAATAAATAAGTTTATTCACAATTAAAACATGTTCAGTTACAACAAAAGTCAGTCCTTAAATAGTACAATAAAACAAGTAAGATTAATATGTGAATTTCATGTTCAATAATACGAATATTAGAAACATTTTTGAGTTACTTTTTGGACTTCTTCAGAAGATTCTGATTCGATGATCTTGTCTTAATTCCATAAACAATAAAATCGCCATATTCTTGATTCGTTGGCTCACTTGTGTCCATTGGTTCAGTTTTTGGCGGCCTCAAATAGAATCCATAAGCTAAGTAGCAAAAATGTTAAAGTTACCGGTTAGCATGAATGTTGTGGTTAAGTAACAAGCTCTAAAAGGGCAATTAATTTGGTCAGGCGATGTATAAATCCTTACCAACACGTCGCCACGTGTTTCAAATTCGTATTGTTGGTAGTGATAATTTTCATCGATTTCGTCCAACTGTATCAAAATTTTCTTCATCTCATTATCGATCATTCCCAAATATCGCTAAAAAAAGCTTATTGTGTACAACAAAGGTGATATCCAACAAGCATCTTGCAAAAAAATTTTCGCCTACGTTTCAACTCAAAATTTTATGGAGAACAACTTTGTAGAACATCACTTTTCCTAGAATGGAAAATTTTCGAAAACATAAGAGGGCTGATAACTTTTCAAAATTTTTGAACCTGAGCCCCTCCGAAATTTCGAAGCTCCTACGGCCCTGTCAAGGATGGTCGCTTTTTGTAACATTGAGCATCTATACCTGGCCCCATCCCATATGCAATTCACATTCTTTTTGAGCTCGCATACAAACATCATCAATTTCGTCGATATTTTCTAGCAGATCCAAAAAAGTTCGAGGCGAGCCGTCTTGCCAAGCATTCGGAAATGCACATATCTAATCAAATAGCTAATAAAACAAGATATCACTATAAAAACCTCTCTTTCTTTAACTATATAATGATCTGGACACATCACTTTGAGACGATGGCAAAAAGTCTTATCCGACTTGTTTTGAACATTACAATAAATTTCCTTGTAAACACCTAGTATCTAAAAAAGTGCGTAGTATAAAAAAATAGCCAAAAAATGTAACAAAATTTTTGTTACTATTTCGAAATAAATGACCAAACAAAATAATGCTCAGCAAATTACATTTTTTGTTGAAAAAAAAAATGGAATTTTCGATATTTTTTTAGTAATAATGGAATTTTTTGACGAAAAAATTTCCAATTCTTTTCAAAAAATTTTAATTTTCTGATCAATATTTTTGGTGGATTATCTATCCCGAAATAGCACTTGTAATGCTCAAAGTTATAAAAAGTGACACGCCTTGTCACCAGTAGTGGATCCAGGTTTTTGTTTTGGGGGACAACTAGATAAAAACCACATTTTTCTATCGAATTTTAGCCACAAATGCCATTTTTCTTAAATTTTCGATTTGGGGAGGGGGTGTCACTTTTTTCTACAGTAACAAAAATTTATTACCATTGTCACTACTAACAAATTATACCGTGACCAAAATAGATAAATATTTGTTTGTACTAAAAACTCACTTTTTTACTAGAAACTATTTTTTTGTACTATTTTTTTAATACAAATAAATATTTATCTGACCAAAAGTCGCATATTTGAGGCCGATGACAAAGCTTGTCACTTTTTTAACTTTGAACATCACTAAATAGTTTATGTGCTCATACCGGAAATGGACCACCAAAAGTGGACTGCTTTTCATTCTTTATAAAGCAATACTGAAAGTGCTTATTCGCGTTCTTCGAGAGAACTTCTTTCGAACAAATCCCACATGTAACAAGCTAAAAAACATCTCAACCAAGAATTCTACAAAAAATTACAAAATCATTTTCTTGATTTTTATTTCCGTTTTTATCAGCCGGTTCTTGACTATTTTTCTCATTGGATTCTTCAGCAACTGATTTGTTTTCGGATTCCGATGCTTCATTGGTTGTGGCATACGTCTAAGAAAAACGAAATCAACCTGAGAACAAAGACATCAGTATGTTTAATCGTACAAGATTCGTTTCTATGAAACAACCTGTCGCTTTTGGCACATTTTTAAGGCTTTGTTCATTTTATCCATAGAAAAATGAACAAAAATTCGAAATATTTTGTGCGTTCATGTGGAAAAAGTCTGATGCCGACTTCGGACTTTTTTCCATTTTAAACATATGCGAGCCCGTATTTAAGGGGTAATTGACCCCCCCCCCCCACTCAGTGACGTAACCAGAAATTTCATAGGAGAGGGGCACATTACCTTGGTCCCACAAGGTGATTTTTTCAGTTAATAAACATGCATTTAGCAAAAAAATTTCCCCAGCAGCGCTGCTTTTTTCCTTAAAAAGTGTTTTTCAGCAAAAGTTTTTTCGATCCTAGCGGCGCAAAAAACATAAGAGAGGGACCAAGGTGATTTTTGAAAATTTCGAAAAAAATTGACTTGGTTCCCCTTTATGTTTTTGCCCAAAATTTTCGAAAAAAAACTATGAGACAAGGCAAAAAAAATTTTTCCAAGTTGGCCCCCCCCCTCTGAAATTTTTTCCTGAGTACACCACTGAATGTCATGCTAGACCACCCTGTACATTAATAAATTCATTCAACTTGACTCGCAATTCTTTCGACATTTCCAGTTCCTTCTTTAACTTATTGGCCTTTTCAACCATTTCCTGATTCTTGCGAAGATTGGCTTCGTTCATGGCTGGATCGTTTTGATAATGTTCGGTAACACGATCTGATAAGATAGTTTTTAAACGAAGCTTTGCTAACTCCATTCCACACGCTTCCGAACAGTATTTCGAATTCGGTCGAGATGTCTTTACACATTTTTGGCCCAAGCACTTCATTGGTGTTTTCACCTAAAATAAGCCAGTTAAAATTTTTCTAAACAGCCAAATTGACCTCTCCTTGCTCCTTTCCAGCTTTAGTTTCATTTAACGCTGGGAAAATAACCGTATTTGCATTGATATCAGGCAATTTTTCAGCTTCATTCTTTACTTTATCCCATCGAGGTGGAGTTTGACCTTGGCGTCGATAACACAATCGAAAATTGAGGATCTGTTTCACTTTTTCCTTCTAAAAAATATATATGAAAAAATTTTCCTGATCAAAAAATTGTACCTCCTCGTGAACATTTGGCATATCAATACTTTTGTCGCTATAGGCTTCCACCCATTTATCTTCAATTTTATGTGCTTCTTTGCAGTGATCGACGAAGTCTTGAAAGAAAATAATATGCAAATTTTAATGTTAACATATCAGTAGAGCAGGGCTCTGAATGAAAAAAATGAAAAATGTCAAAAAATCAGATTTTCGATCTAAGAAAATTAAAAATACACTAGATCAAGGCTGCGAATGAAAAAATTTGAATAAAAAAATCAGATCTTTTATCCAAAAATCAGACATAGGCAATTTCTGCTGGCCAAAATCATTTTTGATCAATCATTCCAAGTTCTACAATAGAGTATTCATGAAAAAATTTCCAAAGTAGATAATAAAAAATTTTCGGATATCCCAAAGATGGGAAGTGGTGACCAAACCTACCTGAAACAACATTCGGATCTTTCATACTTTTAAGAGCACGTTCATGATCCAAAATTTCTTTTTCCAATTGTCCCAAAATGTATTCTTTATCTACAATCTCAGTAAAATTTAAAGTTTCCTTAGCTTTCATTTTGATCACTGAAAATTTTTTTATGAAAGTGTGTTTTGAAAGAACGGTAAAAACAAAACTACGGAGCAGAGTAGTAGCTCCATAAGAGATGATCTGGTGGTCCACCCTCCCCCCCCTAAACATGGAAAATGAAAATTTTCCACTTGGTCCCTCTTATGTTTTTCATGTTCGGATTTGAAAAAATGTTTGAATTCACCCCTTCCCAAATTTTGTGGCTTCTTATAGGCCTGCTACGAAGATAGATTTTGGGTGCAGAGAAATCTCTCGAAGCCGAGAGTGTGAAATAGTGATACTCAAAGTTACAAAATGTGACAAAGGCCATCCATAAATTACGTTTGTAAAGTTTTCCTTACATCCCCCCACCAAGAACCGTTAATTTGTTTGCCTGTTTCAACATAAAATTTTGGAAAGCTGTTATACAGTCAAATCTCGATATAACGGACCCCTAGGTAGGGACCGTCACGCATTTTCGGAACTCGAAAGTTTCATAAGAAAATCACCCCAAATTCGTTCTAGAATTGAAATTTGTGCTATTAAAAACCCTATAGTGAAAAAAAACCGCATCAAAAACGGATTTTCGTATGAAAAAATAGCCTCAGAATAATGCACGAAATGTACGTAGAAACATAAGGAAAAAGCGTCCTTTTTTATTCAAACTCAAAAATCTCGTCAGAAATGGCTCGAAACTTATTAATTCCGTATGCATATAGGTAATTTTATACGGAGAATCGATTGCGCGTATTCCCAAAGCGTAAAAATGCTATCCTGACAATTTTTATTCAATTTTTCCCTTAGACCCCAAGGCTGGGGGGTCAAGAGGGGAAAAATCGATTTTTCAAAAAGTGCTCCAAATCGGCTTATTTTTTGTAATCGGATGTTTTTCGACATGGGGAACTCGAATCTGAAGGAATTTTTTAATTTTGAACACTGGAATTCACTCATATGGTGGTGGCTATTTGTGGGGGTCCGGAAGGCCGGGAAGGGGTCATCATGAGGAAAAATCGCTCTATCTTCCCCCAAATTAGCGCGAAAACGTCTGTTTACTTTATATTGGAGGTTTTTCCGAGCGGGGAAGCGATTCCCGATGGAATTGAATGATAAAAAATTTTCCCAGGTCCACTATATCCAAGAATATGCCCTATCCCGGGGTTCTTGGCACATATGGCCTGTGCGGGTCACTTTTGAGGGAAAAGTCCTAGTGCATTTTTTAGAGCATATATTGATATATTATTACAGAAAGCTGGCTAATTCAGGCTTTAAAAATGTCCGAGATATGGCATTATTAAGGAAATATGATATTTTTAGAAAAAATCCATTTTCTCAAAAAATATTAATCCGCTGACATATAAATTGATTGAGAGATAATAATAAGTAAATTTTCTACATAATAAGTGCTAAAAACCGCAATAAAAAAGCTTTTGTCATTAAAAAATATCGATTTTTTAAAAAAACAAGGTTTTCAAGGTATGCATGAAAACCTAGTCCTAGAACTTGGAAAAAAGAAGCTTTCACTCGAAACTTTTATGGATTCTGATTCTCTAGACCATAATCTAACTTTTCCATAAAAAATTTGAAAAATGATGGGGGGACGCTTTTTGACGTACAGGGTCTGTGAAGACCGTGGCGGTCCCTACATAAGAGGTGATATTGTGTCNCTGTTACATCGAGTTGGACGGAGGGGGGGGGAGAGGTGCCGTTATATAGAGGTTTTTTCGATTAATTCGTTATAAATGCAGTATCAATTTATATTCTATATAAATTGATGTGTCGGATCGGGGTTCGAGTCGGGTCAACCTTTCGGGTTTTTTCGAGCAAAAATAGGCGGGTCACCGAGTCGGGTCGGTTTTCTATCACTATTTGAATTGTCAAATTCGGATTCCCCGCATGTTTTTACCCTTAGAGGTTACCCCTAACATGTCATTTCCAGAAAAAAATGTTTGAAAATTTTTTCACGTGGGTGGCCCCCTATTGTAGTAGCTTCAAAATTTTAAATAGCTTTTTTCCACTAACATTTTGAACATAATTAAATTCAAATTTCAGAGAATGGTGATAACAAAGTTTTTGGTCCCTTTTTCAAAAAAGCGACAAAGTTTTGCGATACAGGGTTTGGTCATTTTTAACTTGATGTGCCGGTCTCCTATTTATAGTTTTACATACGAATCATAAAGTTTTTCATTTTTTGACGTTTTATGCATTTGGATCGATTTATTTTTGACGTATACCTTCATCATTCGTCTATTAGCAATTAATTTCTCGAAAGTGAGAGCCAATTTTGTTTTGTAACTTCCTACGTCTACAGGGCGTTTCAAAAGTTCCATTTTTGTACATATGAACTCTTTCAGACTAAAAATTTCTTACCCAAGTTAAACAAAGTTAAATTTATCTGTCATAATCAAAAAAAATTTCATTAAAAAATGGTACTACTTCGGATTAACGACCACAAATGACGAGTTTCTGTCGGAAACTTTTTTCTTCAAAATCAAGCATTTTAGGGGTATTTTATGCGAGAAATAGATTGCGCATCGCCGAAGCGTGAAGATGCTTCCCTGACCCTAATTCAGGAAAAAATTGCGTTTTTGAAGCGAAAATTGTCATTTGTCGCTTCAAAGATCCAATTTTCCCTGAATCAGGGTCAGGGAAGCATTTTCACGCTTCGGCGATGCGCGCAATCGATTTCTCGCATGATTTTAGCACTAAAAATGGTCTTTTTAGGAAAATTTTTTTTCTTGGATTAGTCCATAAATGTCACCCCCTTTAAATTAATACCAATTTGGTGTTTCTTTTTAGTGTTTGAATTGACTTAACACCAAAGGTTTTGTGTGTACACAAAAAATTAACGAACTTTTTGAGCACCCTATATTATACATGGCACCTGTTTAAAATTGTTTATAAGAATTAACAAATTTCTATTTCAGTTTACATTAATTGAATATTTAATTTCTTTCTATAATCAAAGCAACCATAAGACTAAGGAGATCATAACATCATGCAAAATTTTACGCTAGGCGACTTTTATAATCCTATATTTATATCCTTCACCAAAATAATCATGGATTTAGCGCTTTTATTTGAATTTATTATGTTACCTTTTTTCCTCTATGCTATCTGGAGAAAATCGAGTAAAATGCGCATATATCGCTGGTATTTATTAAATCAGATAATTTGGAACTCATCGCTAGTCTTCTGTTTCGGATTGGTTTCACCTGCGCTTCTAGGGGTTTATCCAATGTACATGGTAAATAGCTTTATGGAAAATTGGTTTGATATCGGGACATGGTACACAGTTGTGGAATTTTGTGTTTTTTGTACAATAAATACCGCAGGCGGGTTAACTATATCGGTCGGCTATAGAACGGTGCATCTTCTCAATTTAACAGAATCGTTTAATTTTTTAAATGTTCTCGATAAACCGTTGTTCATCGGTGTATTAATTGGTGCTATACAAGTCGCTGCGGCAGGAATCGTTTATACAGGCCTTGAAGTTAGAAGAACAAGTGCATTAAGCGAAGAAAACTATAGAAGTATTTTAAGCGATGCACCAGTTTTAAAGGATTTATTCCATAATCGTAAAATATTAGGTATGTTTTCCTCTTAAAATTAATAAATTTATGTTTATATATGGTGTGCTGAAATTCCGACCCCCTATTGTCGGATACTTTTCACCATAACTTTTGTTAGGAATATCTATGAGTTACAGGAATCCCAAATTACTAAAAAACGGACTACGATAAGTTCGCAATCGGGACAGCAGAGGATCAGGGCTATCTTACTATGATGGATGTTGCCGTAGATGCACTAAGGCGCTATTTATACTTCCGTCGCGACGCTACAGTGCATTTTGTGTCGTGCGACGCGTCGTATGACATAGAAATTCACTGTCGCGTCACGACGGAAGTATAAATAGCGCCTAAGGATACTAAATGAAAAATCAAAGGAACTACAGGGTGTGCGGAAATTCCGACCTCCTATTGTCGAATACTTTTCACCATAACTTTTGTTAGGAACATCCATACATCGAGATCTTGGTGTCTTTTCAAAGCTCACGTTTGTTGCTTTCAAATTACACCAAGATCTCGGCATATGCTTGTTAGATAAATATTTTTTTTGTACTAAAAAACTCACTTTTTTGTACTAAAAACTCACTTTTTTGTACTAACTATTTTTTTCTAAATTTTTTTTTCAAAAATTTCTTTTCAAATTTGAAAAAAAGTGCGAAAAAATTTTTAAATTAATTTTGAAAAAAATAGTTAGTACAAAAAAGTGAGTTTCTAGTACAAAAAAGTGAGTTTTTAGTACAAAAAAGTGAGTTTTTTAGTACAAAAAATATTTATCTATGCTTGTTCCTATCAAAAGTTATGGCGAAAAAAAAATTGAAAAAAGTTCCCTAAATCGGCTGATTTTTTGTACTCGTGGTTTCCAAATATGGGGAACACCATGGCAATATTATTTTTTAACAAAAAAATTAGGGGATTACCCCTAAAAATTGAAAAAATTCGATTTTCAAAAATGGCTCCAAATCGGCTAATTTTTTCTACTCGGGGTTTTCAACTATGGAGAACACTAATCTGAACGAATTTTTCAATTTTGACCTCACTGGGTACACCTACCAAAGAGGTATAAAAAGTTCGGGGTGTATCCCGGGGGTAAAAATTCAATTTTCAAAAAAAATCATCCAAAAGATACAGCTTGCAACGTAATCGCTTGTAATAGCGCCGTTGATGACGTCTGTAACGTCGATGTCGGCGTCTGTAACATCGAGGTCAGCGTCTGTAACGTCCACGTTTTCGGAAGTAAACGTTTCGGAAGTTCAGGACACATTTCGGAAGTGATCAAAAGAAAATTTTTTTTTGCCTTAGTGGGATCGAACCTACGGGCCCAACATTGCTTATCTTGCCAGATCGGATGGACTACGCTTTGGACCATTTGGCCATCGCCCTCGGATTTTTTCCCATTTCTATATTACTTCCGAAATGTTTACTTTCGAAATGTATATCAACCACGTTTGCGACGTCGTCGCAAACGTGGTTGATCTGTAACATCGGCTTAATATCGATACGCGAAGTGTGCGTCGAGCTAGTAAATATTAAGAGACGATATCTTGAAGGTTCGAGCCTAAGTGGCCGTAGTTGAAAAAGCTCGAACGCCATTTAATTTGACTTTATTTAGTGAGATTAACGCATGGGAAAGTTTTTAAAAGCCATTTCAAGTCAATCCGAGGAACCGCATCAGAGAAAACCTTGTCCGAAGCTCAATACCATCGATTTT